>SNQJ01S0138866.1:0-20935 GCA_010110895.2 Picea sitchensis | reverse complement strand
ATAAAACAAAATCTAAAGGTCGCTCAGAACATACAGAAAAGTTACGTCGACCGAAAGAGAACTCCAAGAGAATTCAAGACGAGAGACCACGTATATCTCAGAGTTAGGCCCAGGAAGATTTCCATGAGGATGGGATCTTGTGCCAAGTTGACACCTCGGTATTGTGGACCCTTTGAATTTCTAGATAGAGTGGGACCTATAGCCTATAGGTTAACACTTCCTCCCACAGTAAAAGCACATAATGTTTCCCATGTTTCGTTATTGAAGAAATATGTACATGATTCTAATCATATAATTGAATGGTCTGTGATCCAGGTGGAACCGGAGGGAGAGTTCCTGCTAGAACCTCAATGCATACTGGACAGAAAGGAAACCCCACTCAGGAACCAAACCATTGCATAGGTCAAGGTGTAGTGGAAACATTTTGGCCCAGATGAGGCTACGCGGGAAATGGAAGATGCCATGAAACATGCATATCCGATTTTGTTTACTTCTATACATACACGTCATATTGATAGATAGAACATTGAGGACGATGTTTTTTTAACGGGGGAGGGAATTGTAACACCCTGTTTCCCCCAGTCTGTAAAAATAACTATATTGGCCAAGAACTATGGAAAACTCAAAGATGTGAATGTTTGATTTGACAGACCTTTGCATAAAAGGTCAATGAATGTAAATTATGTTATGAATGGGTGTTGCATGACTGCTGGGAGGGGGATGTGCTAAAAGAGACCACGATGGCTAATGAGAGGTTGTGGAAGGGACCTGGAATGGTTGCGTTAACTTCCACCAAGCCAGTACCGTACTGGTTTATACTTGCTCAAAAACCAAAGCAGCTCTCTGATCCTGGAATGTATTTCTTATCAGATTGGTAGGTGGGGAGGCTTCTCAAGAGTTAATGAGGGGATGGGGGTGAACCGCCCATCTGTAACAACCCTCAGACCTGACCATGAACAACGAAATTCGTGCCACACACAACCTTGCAGACAAAATTGGCAAGAGAGGAAATGTGGAAGAGGAGGAGAGCACTCGCGACAGGGATCGCTGAGGAGAACTGGAGAAAACCCTGGAGACACAGGGAGTTCTAAGTATCAGGAGAAGGAGAGTAACCTTCATCCTGGATTATTTTTCTGTATCAGGAGAATGAGAGTTACCTTCGTCCTTGACTTCCGTTGAGCTGGAAGTAGGAGACTGAACCTCAAAGCATCGTGGTCTAGCTCGGGGGTGGCTAGTGGTAAATCCGTTTGGAGTCACTGAGCCTACGGTTGGGTGGAAATGAGCACCCCTCTCAACAGTTGCATCATGCCTGGTAGATCTGATAAGTGTTTTATACCTTGTATTTTGAACTGAATATCATGAATGCATGCTTATGTTTATATGCCCATAATAATCTCTGTGTAGAATGATTGCCTGGTGTTTTAGACTGGAAATAATGGATGGATGTGTATACTTACATGCCATAGTCGGTTTCTGTACAAAGGATTAAGTTTGGGGCATGAGATTGCTCCACTGAGAATCGTCTTGTTTGCTTGACTCTCGTAATGTTCCGGGAAGGCTCCTCGAGAGTACTCTTCCCCGGGGATTACCCCATAAACCTTGGAACCATGCCGAACCTTTACCCAGAGACTCGACTAAGATTTGGGACGATTTCCCAAGAACCGTCTGAAGGTTCATGTGATCCGGGTATGAAAACCTTATGCAAGGAAGGATAGCTCTCTAAGGTCTCAGAGTCGTGGGAGTTTGAAGCTCCGAGAAGTTGAATTTCGTGCTTCAAGCTTAGAAGGGATAGCGAGCCCAATTATAGAAAGAGAGAATACCCTATCATTTGGTAGACGAACGGTCGGAATGAATACCCTAGATCTGTTGAGACCGATGGATCTAGAGAAGGAGCACAAGCGTTAACACCTCGACCCTTTCAGCCTTCGCAAGTAGCGATGGGATCTAGGACCGTAGATCCAAAGATTTGACGGATCCCTATTGACTGTCGATCTTAGCCTTTGTATAGGTAGGAGAGTAGAATTTTGCTGACTCGCGACTTGGAGCGGTCAAGGGTAGGGCTGCATGAACTCACGATTCGCGAGATCGTGACGTGATCATGACCATTGGATCTAGGCCATGGGATCAGAACTTTCGTGGTTATCACCTATCGGGGGTTCAGAACTTGAGAGAGTTTCTTTTCGACTGTAGAAGTCGCGAAGTGCCGAGCACCGAGGGCTCATGCAAACACGTGGCACATCTGTTAGGTGGGGACCGCGTGGTTGACAGGCTGCGTAACAACAAGCGCCCAGAGAAAGATGGGAGCGGGTGACAGGTGATGGACACATGTCACCTGGGAAAGAGTCAATCCATTGTTGACTTATCATATCTCGGGAATTCGCGAAGGAGGAGCACAAGGGCTCAACACTCCAACTCGCAAAGTCGCGAGATGCGAGTAGCACTAGTATTTAGCCTAGGAAGCGGGTGACCGGTGGTGGACACTTATCACCTGGGAAAGATTCAACCCATCGTTGACTTATTGTGGCTCGGGGTTTCGCAGGATGAAGAAGTTGCACCCTGATCGCTAAGGCCGTGAAACGTCGAGAGCCGAGGTCTCGTGCGACGGGTGACAACGACACAACTCGTGAGCAGAGTATAGCGGAGGAGACAAGTGGCGTTTGCGCATCGCTTTGGTAGAGTCCACATAACGTTGACCTCTCGCGTCTCGGGATTTCGCCAAGGAGGAGCACGAGGGCTCAACACATCAACTAGCGAAGTTGCGAGTGGTGCTAGTGTTTGGCCTAGCCTACGGTTACATGTAGCAGGTGCTAGTGAGGAGGGAGCCATGCCCATATCGTATCTCGTGTATCGGTGTTTGGCGAAAGGGGAGTCGAGAGTCTTGACTCCCAACTCATGAGTTGCAAAAGGTGCTTGCGCTAAGGCCAGGTTGTGGTCATTTGGAGGAGGATAAGGGAAGGGAGGGTATGCTCTAGGTCCCATAGAAGTCTCGGGGATTCTGTCCCTCGAAGAAAAAGAACTAAAAATCTAGGTTGTCGTAGTGGGTGTGTGACAGAAGTCGACCCCACTATTAAAATATAGGAAATAATAAAGTAATTTGAAGACCCATAATAAGAAGTCGGTCCCAGACAGGTGCCCAGATTAGTATAAATACATGACTGGATCATTTCATTTAAACAATCAGACAACTCCTTCTACAGTGCGCACAAGGTAGTTGCAAGTACAATTTTGGTAATTTCACTATTTTTGGGTTTCTGGTATCTTGATGAGTGCGCCACACTTGGCAAGGATATTCTTGGTTTCTCTTGGTCATCTTATTGAACCGCTAGGTCTTGGTGATGCTTGCCTTGGGGAGGATCTTCTCTGTATAGTATTTTGGCTATTGATGGTGATGTATTGGTAATATCTTGGATTGAATTCTTCTATAGAAAGGTTGTTGGGTTTTCTCCCAAGGTTGGATTTCTGAGGATAAACTCTTGTGTTTTTGTGTCTACTGTGCATGGTTAATATTTCTAGATCTTGTTATTTCCGTTGCATTGTTATAGTTGAGATTTTCAGTGTATAGTTATTCTATGATAATTGTTGTATGAAAGTGAATCTTGTTATTAATCATAAGGCAAAAACTATCAGATCTGAGAATCATAAAACATCAGCAATCTTATTGATGATCCTTGAATTGATTCACACCCTCCACTCTCCTTTCTTTGTTGCTAGTACAACTAGTATTGCACTAGTTCTTAAACTTTCTCTTATCAATGCTCTGCGCAAAAAATCTTGGACTTGTCTATTGATATCCTTATTGTTTGTTGGAGTCAATCTATCCGATCACTTGTTTGGAAAACTCGACCTTGGAATCAAATTGATATGTTGGGAGATACTCCTCACAAGGGGTAGTCCTCATAGAAGCTTATTTGATATGCAGTTCTTATATTTTCTCAGCAATGTCATTCTTCTACAATTTAGATTGGACATCTCAGGGAAGAAATTCAAAACAACACTTTGCCATCTTCTTCGCTGTCAAGAACACATTTGTTGTACACGATATTTCCCTAACGTTGTCCTCATTTTCCTCCTTTATGGGAAAAAATTATAAACGTTTTTCCAACATTCTCAAGAAGGAAGGTATTTCTCTTCCCATCATGAATAACATTTCTATCAATTTTCCCTAACCTCCCCAACAAAAGGTGACATGTTCATTGGAAAAACATTACAATACTTAATCTTGATACTCATTGATGTAGAAGTTTACTAAGCAATTTGTGCACAATGACGTGGTGTACCTTTTGCAACCAAAAGACTCTATAAGCATTTGGGTGAGGTGTACATTTCACATTCAACTTATGAACAACCTCAACAAACACTAGGTTTTTAATACCACCTCCATCTACAATGAGAGAACAATGCTTACATGCAATGTTGCACTTGGTTTTGAAGATAGTCTTTAGCTGCATTGACTCCCTTTCAAGTTGTTTTTCTAGCTTGAATGACACTCTCATGAACATGAGATTCTCTTCATGCTCTTGTTACACCTCATCTATGTTGTCTTTAACTACACTTTTCGCTCCTTAAGTAATATGAACTATTCACTCATGCCTTATGCCAACAATTACATTTTTTGGGAAGTGATAAGCTTGGTGCCCTTGTTCTCCACACTTGAAGCATGTTCTAGTGAACCTACTTTTTTTCCTCTAGGGGTTCACAACTTCCTCTAAAACCTTGGCTAGCTGCACTAACATTGGCCTCTTCTCCTTTCCTTCCACTTGTCTACTCTCTTTTGAACATTGTTTATCCCTCTACAGTTTGTTCCTATTCCTTGGGAACTTTGTTGTTTCTTTGACAACTCCTCTTTAGTGTTCATGGCATAACTGGTATGCTTCTACAACTAATTGTTGAGGCCTCAACAAGCTCCAAGTTTTCAAAATTGGGGACCCCCTTTTTTCTTGAGGTGTTGAATTATTAATCTTGCACTTCATCCCATGAGATTTGTTATTTGGATTTTACTTTCTTATTTGAATATGATGGTGATTTATTGGGGAATATGTCTTTTAGTGTGTTGAATGAAGATTTTCCTTGAAACGAGTTTGACCTCTTTTGCATGATTAGTTAGAGTAAATTCATTGATATTTTGAACCTCATCTTCATGAAACCTATCCCTATGCCAATAGAGCACTTGAGCTTTCATTTTCTTTTCAAAATATTAATTTGAAAAGTGGCCCAACACATTATTGAGCCTCTTTTGAAATTTATTGTTTGGAAATATCAAAAGAATCTAGATAAGGTTATGGGGCCTTTACTTTCCTTCACAAATGATTTCTTTCAGGAATCCCAATGGTATATTCAAGTGTTTTTTTAACTTAAGCCATTCATTTTTCGGATTTCCCTGATCAATGCTCATTACTCTATTGGGTGTATTTTTACTATCAAATTTATATCTTTTGACAGATGTAGGTTAAATAATTTTATTAAAGTTCCCTATGTAGGTATCAATGTATCTATGAAATGGTAATTTTATTTAGGTCAATTAGGTAGTTATATTTTATTTAGATCGGGGCATTACAAAAGACCTTGATGCATTGAATCAAGGGGTTTCTCATCTTAGAAAAGGACATATTTTGAAAACCCTCAATGGCTTATTGGGCCCTTCAATTTTTAAATGCTTGAAAGGATAAAAAAACTCTAGTGATGAATGGATTCTTTTAACTATCTATTGGAACAATTATTGAATTTGCTCGATGCCTCATTATGCATTTTTTAAAGATTCTTTGGCATATTCTTCAAAGGGCCGAATAATTTATCAGGGCTTTCTCAAACTTGGGTCTAACAAATTTTGAATCACCTTGGTAGGTTTATCGAGAGTCTTTTGAAGATGTACATCCATCTTTTAAAATTGCCCGATTCGGTGTATCACTTCCCTTCCCAAAGTACACATTGAATATCTTTTGAAAAGCCTCAATAGGTCATCGAACTTCTTTTCATCTTGACCATGAGATTCTTCCAAAATTTCTCGATAGTTTATCAATTAGTTTTCATCCTTTTATATATCTTTCAATTCACCATGATGGTTCATTTGAAAACTTTTAAGTTTGACCGTATTTGAAGCAAGACAATATCTCGTTAGACATGTTTATAATATCTACACTGGAAATATATTTGAAGCAAGACAATATCTCGTTAGACATGTTTATAATATCTACACTGGAAATTTTTTGAAAGCATATGATGGTTCATTGAACAAATTTAAATGTTTGGATGTTACATCTTTCAAAAAGGTTTGATAGACCATTAGGATGCTTTCGAAAGTGTATAAGCATCCTCTTATTCATATTAAAGTTTCATCAAGTGGAACTNTTTTGAAAGCATATGATGGTTCATTGAACAAATTTAAATGTTTGGATGTTACATCTTTCAAAAAGGTTTGATAGACCATTAGGATGCTTTCGAAAGTGTATAAGCATCCTCTTATTCATATTAAAGTTTCATCAAGTGGAACTATATATGACTCTTGAATGGGTAAGAGAATTTGTTTGCACAAAGAACTATCACAAAATTATTAGTGAATGGTATGAGGGAAAATAGTTCAAGTCCAAGGATAAGGGATCATATCCTACCTATAATCTTAGAGAACCCTTCATGTATGTAGTGTTTCCAGTGAGTAGGTTATATGGGGAGAAGGGATCCACTCAATTAAAAGAAGCCTATGTACCCCTTATACACACCATAGTTAAGAAAGGAAGGTATTCAATTGGGTTTCCATTTTATGTCACTCTTTGATTGATGTGATTGGTAGGCCCAAGTATCATGCACCAAATATACAACAAAAATTCTATATATCTTCATAATTCTTAGATGTTCTATGTGCTTCCAATGTATTCCTAGGGCTGGATTGGAGATGGAGTTCAAATTGTCTCCCATTTAGGTGTATTGTTAGATCCTATGGGAACATAAGTATATGTGTTATTACACACAAATCTATGCTCAATGAATCTTTTCTCACCTTTATGAATTGAGTTTCTATAAAAAAATCCTAAGGATGTTTGAGGAATCCATCCAAGTATTGTAGCGGATCAAAGACTAGTGCTTAGATGAAAATTCCACCTATATTAAGATCTACTGAGAAATTAAAGCTCCTCATACTCTACCTACTCATGTGTCAAACATGTTATTGGTTAGAGGGATTGCATATCAATCAACTCTCCATGGATTCAATGCATAACTGGTCCATCAACAAAATAAGTTATTCTTTCCATATCTTATCTACATAGAACTANCTAAGGATGTTTGAGGAATCCATCCAAGTATTGTAGCGGATCAAAGACTAGTGCTTAGATGAAAATTCCACCTATATTAAGATCTACTGAGAAATTAAAGCTCCTCATACTCTACCTACTCATGTGTCAAACATGTTATTGGTCAGAGGGATTGCATATCAATCAACTCTCCATGGATTCAATGCATAACTGGTCCATCAACAAAATAAGTTATTCTTTCCATATCTTATCTACATAGAACTATATGGGTTAACTAACTTAGTTTGGGAAAAAATGGAAGGGGAAATAATGAAGGATTAAAAATTTGATGAAGAATTGTTTCAAATAACTGAACCATTGAAAATATTAGAGAATCATTATACCTATGTAAGCATCTCCTTCACATACTCCCATGAAGATAATCTAGCCAAGGAAGCAAATAAAATAGCACTTACCTATGAAGAAATGGAAATATGGATCCAACAAATTGTACAAGCCAAGAAAGAGAAAATCCAAGGCTAAAGAAGAAAAACAAGAAATATAAATTGAGGCATTAAGGAAGAAAAGACTCAAGGAAGAGGAAGAAAAGAAAAGGGTTGAGGGTGAAGTAGTGAATAAGGCTTATGCATAAAAAACTAAAGAAGAAGAAGCAAGAGCTAGAGAAGCTGCAAAAGAAGAAGCAAAAGAAAAGCAACAAAGGAAGAGATGAAAAGGTTAGGAGAAGAGGAAGCTAGGAAAATGAGAGAAGATAATGAAGATAAAGAGAAACAAATTGAAGAAGAAAGAAAAAATAAGAAAGAAGAAGAAGCTAAGAAAAAAAGGTTAGATCAAGAAGAAGAGAGGAATAGTAAGATATAAGTAGTAGCAGAACTAGAAAGAAAAATAATTGAAGAAGACGAGAAGAAGAGAGCAGAGGAGAAAAATGCTATAGGAGATAGTGGCAATAGACCACTAACAAAATAGACACCCATCAAGAAAATTCCCTCTATAATAAGACTTGTGGGAATTAACTACCATCTCCTATGGGTCGAATCCCAGAACAATTTATGGAAAGCAACCTACCCACTAATGAAATATCTCATTTACAGTTATTCACATTTAACAAAAATAAAAAAACAAATAGTCTACCAAATGTGTGAGAGGAGGAAGATCATTTTTGATAAGGATTTGGTGGAAACCATAGAAACTACAATGTTGGAAGTGGAGAAAACAAATCTTATAGAAATATCTTATGCTAGAGTTGAGAAAATTGAATCCATTCAATTTAATGCTCTCAACATGGCTAAGGATCTAAATAACTACAAGAAAAAGGTAGATTTTGGAGAATCAAGTTGTGTACTACAAGGTTGCAAAGGAGAGCACCACAACATTCATGGAATGTTCCATCTAGATACAATGTGAATTGAAGTTAGTGTGGAGGACCCACTAGAAGAGGCTACACGACCTTCAATATCAATACATGTAATTACTCTCTCACCTACATAGTACAAGAGTGCAAAGAAGAACATGAAAGATTACATAATTGCTTTGATCTTGTAAAACAATGGAAACAAAACTATGCATATACTCCTATGGATGCATGATAGATACATCTTCCCAAACGATCTAGGGCTTAGTTGTTGGAAATATTCTTGTGACATACTAAGGAAGTCCACGATACATTTAGTGAATGTGAACAATGTTAGTAGGTGGCAGAAAGGATCACAAAGAAATGTAATTTACCTTCTTTTGGATAGGTAGATACATTTATACTTCAAGAAGATATAATTTCAGTTTTATAAGAAATAAAAAAGGTGGAGAGGCATGCAATTGAACTAGTCCCCAATGTTAACAAAATAAGGTTGAAGGAATACATAGCCGCTCCAACTAAAGATATGAACCTAATAAATTCCTTTTTGGCCACATTAAAGAAAAGCTTCAATAAATTTGAACATAATGTGTCTTTATATGAAGTTTCACTTGAACAACATTATTACTCACTTTCCCATGACATTCAAAAGTTCTACGAGGCTTGGGACAATTATGTCAAAATCAAAATAGATGTAGGGGGACAATCTTCTAGGAGTTAAATGAGATATATGAAGATTCGAGAAGTTAAAACCTTCAATCTTTTTGTTTATGTTTGCTGGATGTATCCCTCTCTGAGAGAGAGTTTTGTTTTGGCGAAGCTATAGAAATTTTGTAGCATGTCTTTAAGAATACCTTTTGGACAAGACTTTTAAAGTATGTTTCTTTTTTGAATTTTGACTGTACTAAAAAAATCTATTACAATGAAGTACTGAAATTGTAAACGGATTATATTATTTTTAATATAATGTGGATTTTTCTCTGGAAAAATGAGATATGTGAAGATTCGAGAAGTTAAAACCTTCAAGCTTCTCCATCCTCTCCTTTTGTATAAATATGATGTATGCTAATTAGATTGGGATTTTTTCTTGACATGCAATGGGATTTCTTGTTAATTGAGAAGCCATTGTGGGCCAAGCATTTTGATGATTTCCTGTGATTCTATGAATTCGTGTGGTATTCTTGCTGTCCATTATGCTCACAAAATCTGTGAGAATGGGTTTGATTTATTGTAGATTTTTCTGACAACCGATCCCACCACATAAATCTTAAAACCCTATTTTCATATATTTGAAGTCTATTCTTGCTTTATTTTCCAACTTGCAAACAAATATATATGAAACTATAATTTTCAGTAAGATTTTAAGCTATCTTTATTTTGCGGTTTGTTATCTATGGTTTGTTATATAGAGATTTATGCAATACATAATTTACAATGGATTTCTTCCTTCTTACAAATAGTCTTAATCTTGTTTTTTCATGTCTATCTATGATTTTAATATCTTTAGTTGGGGTAGGATAGGTTAGTTTAGTCATAGAATTGCATTATTCATTCATATTCTACATTATGCATTTAGAATTAAAATAATTAAAGCATTGATGGTAGTCAAGCTATAATATGGAGGGTTCATTATTCCA
The DNA here is from genome assembly GCA_010110895.2 of Picea sitchensis. Classification (NCBI taxonomy): domain Eukaryota; kingdom Viridiplantae; phylum Streptophyta; class Pinopsida; order Pinales; family Pinaceae; genus Picea; species Picea sitchensis. The sequence goes on along the minus strand of SNQJ01S0138866.1, from coordinate 10,706 downwards.
AAGGATGAAAGGTCTAATTGGGCCCTTTCACTAGGTGAACCTGTGTGGTTGATGAAGGAAATTTTGTCTGCATAAACATTTTGATATTAAAAGGAGGACACACCCTTGTATGGAGGTTAATAGAAGTTATTCACCATGTGTATTTTTTGGAAATAGAAATGATCGTGTACCATCATACAACCACCAAGTAACAAAATATGATTTTCAGATTTTTCAAACTCCAAGTCCAAAACCTAACATCCAAGATATTGAGTTTGAGTTCAAAACCCAAGATCCCTCACACATTGAATTTCAAACTAAATTTGAAACCCAAATAGAACCAAGAGTTGAAGACCAATACAACATCTTGACTCAAACATATTAGGTTTTTCACCATTTTACCAAATCTCATGCTCGTCAAATCAATCAATTATGGGTTTTACACAAGTTATATAGGTATATAAGAGTCCAAAGGAATGCACATATGATTGAAGAAGAAGCCTACATAGTAATCCTAGTCAACTTGGTTGCACATAATCTTGAGGAAATCCCAAAACCATTAATTAAATTTTTGTTACCCCAAATCCCACTTTGTTTACAAACTCTTTAGATTTTGATTCTGACACTAAATCTACCAAATAGCATACAATGGAATTTCTCCATTTCCTTGTGGCCGAAAATTAGTACCAACTTGCTTGGCTAGTTCAAGATGCCTTTTATTTTCTCGACCAACTTCATGACTTGCCTAAGCATGTGGACCTCATGCTTTCTAAATTTGATCCAAACAAGTCAAGTCCACCTAAATATCAATGTTAATAAATTCATGCTCATTGTTAAATAAATGAATTTACAACATGATGATGCAGTTTGTCACATGTTTCCTTATACTTTCAAGAATAAAGCTTTGATTTGATATTTTTATTTTCCAGTAGGGTCTTGTTGGGATGAATTTGGGACAACCTTTAAGACTAAATTCGGTGATGAACAAACACAATAGCATTAGTACTAGAATTGTCTAGGATGGATATATATACATAAAAAGAAAGAGTTAAAGGTGTTAATAAAATATTCACCACCATTTTAAATAAAATTCCAACGAGATGTAGACATGCCCAAGATGTACATGTAAAATTTTACAACACTGCTTTACCACTTCCTATTGCCATGCTTGTTAAAAGAGTTGGTAAAACTTCTTTAGATAAAACATTATAAGAATATATGAAAATAAAGAAAGAAACATTGAGCCTGAAATGAAACCTTGGTGTGAAGATTTCATTTTTGCAAAAGAACACTTAGGAAGTTAAATGATTGAAACAAACCACAAAATGTCCATATCTTTTACAATCTAGGACTAGTTTCAAAATTTCCAATTACACAAGGATGCAAACAAAACACATTTAAAGCTTAATTATGGAAGAGTAATGGACCCCATGACGTCCACATGTTGCAAACTCATTCATAAATGTATTTTTTTCACACATTCACCATTGCACACATTTTCACTTACACACATTAAGGAATCCACACCTCACTTCTATGAAAGTATGCTCTCCTCCTTGTGCCCATAAGTGATCTAGGAGGATAAAAAAGACTTAGAGTTCTGAAAGATCCTTCAACACACCCTTAAGAAATGGGATTGGTCCATGACCCCAATCCCAATTTTTTTTTTAAACACAACTCTAAGAACTTACTAAAATCCTCCTCGAGAGGTCGTAAAACAATTTTTAGTTCAGGCTAGGATTCCGGGGGTAGGTATCCAAAAAAAACCTTGTTATCAGTTTTCATCAGAAAATTAGTAGTTGACTATTTAGGGAATTTGAAATCATTCAACTCAAGTGTTCCTACACCATAAAGCAAGGAGATACCCTTGAAGGGGTGACGCTTAGGTCTGGTTATTTCATACAATCCTTCTTGAGACACCCAACTCTTGTGAGTTATCTTGTCTCGTGACTATTGTTTGAGGCTGAGAGTCCCCTACTGCACTTGGAGGAGGTAACCTAGTGGCCAAAAAATAGGATTTTATACAAAGGTGGTGGTTATGGGATGCAACTGCACCGAGGTCATATTTTAAACTACTATTGAGAAATATTTCTAATTCTTCCGAGATATGCACCCTCTACCCCTCATTATAAATAATATTTCATACCTTCACTAGCCTCTCTTTTAGTGGGTTCATGCCCCATTGTTGAGAGATATTGGAAGGCCCGGTGAGATTGACAAGAAGGAAACTGGGTCTTTAGGACATGTGTTTTTACTTTTTATTCCCCCACGTGGAAAATATCCCACCTTACCCAAACATTTTACTTTAAGATGATAATTGTATGTTGCATCCATTTGACACTAACCATATTCAAATTTATTCTTTGTTAAAGTAGGCCATCTTTATTCTTTTCAAATAACAAGATAACTATATTTTCACTTAACAAAAATCATACACACTTTTACTAGTCTAGAACCGTAGGGCACCTACTACCTCCCCGACGTTCAATATGCCTGCTTGGCCTCCTACTAGTCTTGGGAGGTATTCCTAGTTCTACCACCTCGTCAGTTCAACTCAGTCACCTTTGAGTACAAGGATGCTTCATTCAACCTTTCTTGGTTCCACCTTGCTAGGCGCAACTACCTCCAACAACTCATCCAATATCCCTTCCTCCTCAGGAACCGACTCTCGACCATCAAACAAAATGGCAGGACCATAGAAAATACCATATTTGGCCTTGTTAAATATTCTTTATTTGATGAAGCTCACCATTGACCCAATTTTACACGATGCAGCTTGGTCGAACATGCCGACCAAGCTCTAGTTAGACATTCCTAAGTTTGACGAGAAACCGATTGAATACCTGACCAACCATGTCATGAAATTTCACTTATGGTGCTCATCCAACCTGATGATTCCATCCACCTACAACTATTTCAAGGAACCTTAAATGATCACTCGACGAAATGGCATGTGGACGAAAACACTAGTCCCATGCGACCTTCACATCTTTAGCCAAGGATTTCTTATCCTTTTATAGTTACCAATATGCCATGACACTAGTTTGGATATCCTCTCAGATTTATGCCAAACAAATTCCACTCATATCACAGGATGCATCCACAAATGGCATCAAATAAGAATCTTATGTAATTGAAACCACCCCAAAACTATGCCTATATTGGTTTCTCAAATCCCTAGTGCACCTTATTGCAAAATATGTGGCCACTACCATACCAAAAACTAAAGAAGAGGCCATAACCAAAGACAAAAACTTTGATTTAATCTATTCACAATATGGATACCTTTATACAATTCTCCCCGATGCTCCTTGGCCCCTACCATTTGGTTATAAAAAACCTGGAGCATCCCATTCAATGGATGGACTGATTGGTTTCATGACCCACCTCAATCCCTATGGTATCCCTACACCTTTTTATGGCTCCAACAATACACAAACCCTTATGGAGGAGAACCATGATACCCTCCTACTATGGGCACACCTTATGGACCGAATCACCCATTCCTTTCCCCTCCTTCTCCAACAGCTGGAGGGGACAACCCCATGCAACCCATGAATCCTTTACCTAAACCAGGTATGCATATTCCTGGGTATAAAAAAGATTTCATGAAACCCAAGTTGTGGTGGAGGACCCTCAACATATTACAACCCATATGGACCTCCACAAAAAATTAATCCATATTATCCATTCCCTGGTCCACCACCACCCAATGTTATGCCACGACAAGGGCAATAGCAGGATGCTGTCAACTTTTATCCAACCTTCACCAATACAGTAGGTTCAAACATTTGAACAACTAAATATGGTTAACCCTGCCACCCAGTAGAACAAATCAAAGAATAAGGACACAAATAAGTCCAATACTAACTAGGGATAGGGGGAATCCCCAACAAAAAAACCCTCTAGTGGGGGGAAATATTAATGTTGGTAATAAAAACCAGAATACTGGAAACAACAATGGCCAACAACAACATGGGAAGAAAAATAACCTCATAACCAACTTCCCTTGTGCATTATGCAGTGAGTATGGAAATTATAATCACCAATGCCCCCTAATCGTCGACTTCAAAAGGATGAAGGAATATATGAACACCCAAGGACCCCCTGCCCCACATGATACCCTCCAATTTCAACAGAACTTCCCTCAACTACCACCACTAACAGTTTTACAGAACCCATTTCCTCATCAAGGAGTGGTTTCTACACAACAAGAACTTGGTCCCTGCACCCAACAAATGGGACAATACCCCATCTCGAAACAAGCTCAACCCAAAAATTCTTCAACCCATAGCATTCTCATGACATCTAAATACATACATCTTTAGACTTGCGACCATCAATATGATATGCCTCCTAACTCTACTTTGACCACGTCAGATACACCCCAATTACCAAGATGTACCCCTTTAATGATCCCACGTCCTAGTGGTGACCCTACCACACATGTACTGATAACACCTTTATTATGTACTACTCATAACCCACATGTCAAGGAAACACATAGATATATCCTTGTGGATGACCTATCCCAATATCTTACATCCATGTATGTACTCGAGATCTTGCTAACCTGTCCTTCACAAAGGAAATATTTTCTATCCACATTGGGGGCAATTGACCCTTTCGACTCACGCCTCATTACTTTTGATTTGCACAACTCAAAACCTTGACTCCCTTACTTGGTTGCTTTCCAAATCCTAGTCATGACTCAGAACATCATTATTCAAAAATGTATTGTTAATGAAGGAGCATCCACATGCATCATGTCCAAAAGAGTCTAGCGGAAGCTTGACTCCCCTGAGCTAACCCATTCTTCTATTACCCTTTGGGCCTATGGTGGATGCTCATTCCAACAAGAGGGTTTGTTTCAAAACATCCATGTAGAGCTAGCAAGAAAAATAGTCTTGATTGACATCAAGGTCATAGATACCACTTTGGACTACAACATCTTACTTGGACGTAGCTACATGTATGCAGTGAAAGTAGTGGCCTCATCTGTGTTTCATATCATGATCTTTCCCCACATTAGGAATGTCATTACAGTCGATCAATTAACACATTATGGACCCCTCCCCACCATGAATTTGGATAATATCCTCCTCCTCATTGGGACACAACTAGACATCTCACCAATTGTGGAAATGGGTCCGACGATCTTTCAAGACCCCTCACTCCTTGGCACATACCAGGGTGACCCTCCCTACATACCACCCTCATATTCTTCCCAAGTCTGCATAATCAATTTTGTTATGAGAGAACACATGCCCCAATATACTCCGGAGGCATCCATACCTTATCCTACCCTTGAGACACCCCTTGTGAATGACTAATCAATGCTTTGGAAAACCACTTCTCAACCCCTCATCCAAATATCATTCTTCTACCCACCACTAGGAATTATGACATACCAGGTAGCATCTACGCTTACCGTTCCCAATATGGTGGTAGTGATCCATGTTTGGTATCTTAATCCATCATCTATGGTATCAATACCTTCACTTTCCCCTAAAAAATCTGCATTTCCTATACAGACCCCAATCAATCCAATATTGCCATAAACTATTCACACAACTAGGGGTAAGAATACCAACACTTGGGGAAAGAAGAAGAAATTTGGGGGAAACACTTTGGCCACATCTCGAGTTCAACCCCCCTATGCACTTTACAAAGTAGCAGGTCACTTGATTCCCCACTCTTTCGAAGTTATGGAACTTTATCCATCTTCCCCATGAAACACCACTGTCTCCCACCCTAGTTACAAGGTCCATAGACCCTGCACAAGAGTATACCCCCCCTAAGCGATAAAACATTGTGCACAAACTTCACATGTGCCATATGTTCACAATATGGCCATTACACTCATCATTGTCTTTCTCTAGCCAAATTTCAAGACACATTGGCAACAATCCACCAAACGACCCTACCAGAACCCATTCTGGCGGTACCACAACTGTCAACATCCACATAGTCTGGTTCCTCTAACATTTATTATATGTCCACTTCGGTGAATGGACATCATACCTGCCCGTGTGCACTATGTGGTCAACCTGACCATTTTACTTATATGTGTCAGTTGATTATTGAATACTTCACTCGTTGAATGATTACCATTCAAAATACTCGAGAGGCCCTGCATGCTACAAGCTTCCTCAACATTGAAGCCATCCCCCAGGGTGCTTCTAACCCACCTACTTGAGAATAGGTATCCACACCTATTTCCCCATCCACTTTTCCAGTACAACTATGGCAGGATACACTTCCTCTTACCCCAACTAACTCCCCATAAATCCCTCAGAAAAAAAAATCTTCCTCCTCCCAGAGACCACAATACACACACATGTACATATTGTTGATGCTGAAACTGTAATGTTTTGATACAACACTCCGAACCTCATAAGGATAAACAAGGTAAGGTGGGAATGGTATCTTGAATTTATAGCCTTAGGGAAATGGTACATACTTCATATTCATGAAGTCCAAACATGAAGCTCTTATTCAAGTATTTTTTAATATTTTCCAATTTTTATAAAATTTTAAGGTTTTTTCAAAATAAAGTTGAATAAACACACACATACACACACACACACACAATATAAAGAATTGTAAAGATTGAAATAAAAACATGATACTTTACAAAAATAAGAATATCAAATAAAAATACTCAAAGAATGCAATAAAGTAAAGAAATTACAACAATTTTAGATAATATTCAGTACAAAAATATACATCTAGAATGAAAAATAAATCACTTAAATAGTGAAAATAGACTCAACAATGAAACAAATGCAATGATCCTTTTATTGTTTGACTTATAAATCAATATTGGACATCACAATTCTTTCAAGTTCCTACGAGAACTTGAACCAATGAAGTCTTTGAAAACCCTAGATGTAAAGAAAATCATACAAGGGCAACCAAGTGCATGAGAAAGAAAAATAATATGATCTTAATTGGACTACTTCAACTAGTGTGATGAACACAATTTACAATCTGCATAATGTGCCATTGATTAGAACTAAAACAAATTACGAACTTCTAAAAAGAACAACAATGCAAAAAAATAAACAACCTCAGAAGGGAAGACCAAATCAATGCCACTTTGCCTTTCTCTGTCACTTTTCAAGAAATCCATGCTATCAAAAAAATTATTAATCCCACTTAAAACTAAGTATGGATGTGAGAAATATCAAATGCATAAAAATCTCAAAGCTCTAGCATACCTCTCTCCATATGGATCCCCTTCCATTAATCTCTCCTTCTTCTTTTCTATTATCTTCCAGCGGATATTTAGTTCCAATTGATTTTTATTTTACTTAAATATTTCAAGAAATGAAGGATATAGTAGGATCAAATGAGATTTTAATTAATAAAGTTATTATGGAATTATATTAATGACTTTACTTAAGATTTAAGATAGGCAGGGATCCCACTAAACTCAATATGAAATAAAATTTGTCTCCCATCATATTCATATATACTTGTAACTCCCAATAATTATTTTGAAACATCATATATAAAACCATATGCATACCATGACGAGAACATGCGTGAACATCCATCAAAACATATCAACATCATAACCTTGTTTCTCTATATATCAAAATAAGCTTAAGACATAATAGTTAAAATTTTCAAAATATCTCAAGCATAATAGTCAAATTTTTTAATATCTCTTCCAACCAAAATAAAATGTATATCATCACCACATGACCATAAAAAAAAAATAAACTTCAATACAAGGATACTTTTGGAAGCATATCCAAACGTGAAATATTCCTCTTACTATCTCCCTTTGTCTTCTTGGTGTCTTCTTTTGAGTGAGAAGAAATGGACTGGAAAGACTCAGTGCTAGGGGATTTTATTAATGGTTGGTTTCCCTTTTCATTAGTTGGTAGTTTTAGAGAGGAAGACTTTATCTCAATGGGTTTTTGGTCTTGAGAAAATGAATTAGTAGAAGTAGCAATAGGGAAAATGATTAGCACATGTGGTTTCTTATGATTGCTTGGCCAATTGGAAATCCTAGAGGCAGGTCTGTTTGGGTTTTCTCCCCACTCGTCATTTCTAAGATCCAACTGAGGCTAAGGGATGTTTGCTATGCTAAGATGAGTCTGGAAGGTGGAATTAAAAAGCATAAAAGGTTGATGTAAATCTTTCCCACCCAACAAAATATATCGAAGATGTGCCAACTGATTGAACTCATCAAAATTTTCTTCGAAATTAACATAAAACCTTATCATCATGTTCCTCTCTTCTTTCCATATGACATTAAGTTTCCTCCCCTTTCCTCTTCGAGATCCATGTGAACCTCTACTAAACAAGCTCATCTGGCAGTATGCACAAATGTAGTCATTCTCCATTCCACAAACTGTTGGGTATATGTGTTATATTCTTTGCATGTGTGTGTGTAGGGGCGTCAGATACGACAACTGCGTCTGACAATTTTTCTATTTTTAGCGGATTTGTAAATTAATCCTGGATTAAGGGATTAGGGTTTTGGTATCTACGGAATACCTAAAAACATTGTATATATTGTATGGTGAATGGTGAAATTCGATATAATGAATATAAGAAAGGTTTTCCCGGTTGGAGTTTTAAATTGCATAAAATCTCTATGTATTCTATGTATGAGCCAGTGATTAATTTGTGTCTTACTTAAGAATCTATATGCATTGATTTAATTTGTAGGTTTAAAACTTACACAAACATTCCAAATATGTAGCATACTATTAACTACATGCAAACATAAATCAATAGTAATTCATTGAATGCTCATTAATACAATTTAATAATGGCTAGGGTTAGGAAATATAAACTCAGGACGATAGATGATAAATTGCATGCAAACTTTACAGAGTATGCTCAGGACGATAGATGATAAATTGCATGCAAACTTTACAGAGTATGGGCTCTTTTTACACATGTTTTTATTTTTATTTTTAACAAAGTCATTTTATTATTTGACTAAGCTTGAACAACTTGCTCTGTTTCTCAATATTTTTGCATGAAAGTGTAGAAATGGTTATGGAGCAAAAAATGATAAATTAATAATATACTCAAACACCTAGTTTAGTTGAAGTATTTCTTTTAAAACATATTCATAGCATAGATTAACATATTCATAACATATTCATTTCTTTTAAAACATATTCATAGCATAGATTACTGGCCTATGTTTTTAATTTTGTTGCCAAATAAATTTCAATCTACAGTTTGTTTACGGAATCTACATCGAAAACTCATTCTGAGAGTAAGCCAATGTTCCAGCTCCACGACTAGCTTCCAGTGCCCATAGAAATGGAAAATAAAAATCATTAAAAAACCTAATACGATTTCCAACCCATCATGCATGCAAATATTTCGAAGTAAATGTAGTCTGTACACTCCAAAGCATCACCATTAATGTCAAATGGAAACCATTACTTACTGTATATACCACCTTCTAACTATATGTTATACCATGATCTCAAAACATATCACGTCATATTATCAACTTCACATGCAAGCTTATAGTGTATGGTTGTGGGACTTACCATAGGATTTGTATATTGCAACATTTTAACAACTAATATATCATACCACCACTTCACACTATAGCACCAATATAATATATTTATAACTTTAAACCCATGCCACATTGCTAATACAATCCATACCATATCCCTTTATATAATGTAATATCAACAACAATTGACATCACTATAATGTACTTCTAAAAAATAAGTCATAAGTTATCACCACCTCAAGTCTATTTTCTCATGGAGCCCAAATGCATGATTAGTGCCTTATACATAAATTTATATTGCAATTAAAATCAAACTCATGCCTCTATTATTATGTACATGGTAAAAACTTTATCAAAAGAAAATGTGTATCAAATCATATCCTAAGTCATTCTTGTTTCAAGAAATATGACATGTACTTTCCTTCACTTTATTGAAACATCTCATAGTGGGACCCATGCTTACCTTGTATTAATTTTCATAAATAATTTTTAGGCAAAGTGATGAGTCAATGTTTTATTCTAAGACTTACATCTCTTAGTAGTATTTTTAATTAGTTGGGCCATATTTTGGGTCAACACATATCTGTTACATTTCTTCAAATGAAGGATCATTAACTTTAGTTGAACAATCAACCCTTGTTGAGGATAGCACTTGCCTACCATCTCTCGTAAAATCTACAAACATCATTCAACCACAAGCATGTCCTATTTGTAATACTTCAACATCTATCGATTCTTCGACACCCAACGTGATGCAAATCTTGTGTGAGATGTCTAGCCTTATCATATTTCCCTTACCCATTCATACTTCTGAAGTTATTTTCTTTCACGTGTCTTTCATTCAAACAAATACATTCTAGAGGCCATGACGACACTTGACTAACCCTGGTATGCAATGCACCATCAATCATTATTCTGACCTCAGTAATATTTCCAACCTACCACGAACACCGATTTTTGTGTGGTTGAAACTAAGGACTTCATTCCTCTTGGGCATAAACATTGGTTCAAAAACCTAATCCCCACCCTCGATGATTTTGAAGAAGGGAACATGGCCAACATTTCCCCAACCATTAAGGTGGAAATTTCCATCAAACTAGGCATCACCGAGGACATCATTCTCGATGCCACATGCTCCTATGAAGAAGTCCTTGCATACAAGGTCCTTTTTCAAGAGTATTAGAATATTTTTGCTTGGTCATATACTGAAATTACCGATCTT
>SNQJ01S0138863.1:22600-48004 GCA_010110895.2 Picea sitchensis | reverse complement strand
TGTTGGGGCCGACTTCTTATTCTGCCTATTATAATTGTCTGTTGACCAATCCGCAAAAGGGGATTTGGTCCTAATACAATTACCGACATGATTAATCCACAATGGGGATTAATCTTATAAATAAAATATCAATAATAATAAGAATACTCTTTGCAGTTACATTATTTCAACATTGGTTACATAACAAAAAATGAAGAGTACAATTAAAGGGAGAAAGTCCCTTTTCCATTGATGTCAAAGGGGGAGAGAAAAGAGATAGGGGGAGACCTGACCTGATAATGCAAAATTTATGAATGTGTTGCCATCAATGACAAATGGGGAGATTGTTGGAAATTGTGCTGTCATTGATGTCAAAGTTAGTCATGGAGGTCATTGATATCACATCAGGGGGAGACAATGAATGCCTCCATGGGTTGTGCATATCTACCTTGTGTGAATAACAGGTCCAAGGATTGAACCAGAACCATAAACTGACAGGCGAAGACTTTGAGAATCAAACCAAACAAATGAAAGACAACCTACTACAGTCAAATAGGAGTAAGACGAAGTTCACTCTACAAGAGTAAGACAACTAGAATAATTTTGGGCTACACAAAATTGAAGAAAATGAAGTTTGGAATATGGATGAGATGTCCCCAAATATATGACGAAATCAAGAAGGTACAAACCTAAAACCCCATGGAAAAATGATTATAGACAGTTGAAGCTAGATGGTGCAGAGGAAGCTCAGGAAAGCGATGAAGGAATGAGCCTAGCAAGAGACGTCTCAATTAACCAAGATAAAGTGAACAACAATTGCCAAATTATCCCAAATTACAAGAAGATTCGATTTCGAAAGGTTTATAATGAAAATTCCTTTTTATGAAGTATGAATACAAGAGGGAAAGCCCTTATCTAAAATCGACGACATAGATTAAATTCTTAAACAAAGATCGACGATATATATAACAAGTGGTGTGGTTCCATCGTATTTTGAGTTTTCAGAGTGCTTAGATCAAGCGATTTTGAGAAACTTCGACCAGAAGCAGTCTGATGACCTAAGCACTTGGTCGTAGCCAGAGGTCATATGGAAGAGGATGATAGATATCTAATATATAGAGCCACATGTCAGACCTCGTATAGTTCCACTTCACCCAACACACCACCGAGTATATCAGTATCAGGATATTGGAGTAAATCATAGTCATTGATTCAACACAATGAACAAATATTGACTGTTGCTTGGAGCATGCAAGAGTCCGACAGTCATTAATCTATCGAAGTTAATGACAGTCGATGATCTATCAAATTAGCTGCAGGAGAGAATATGGACCGTTAATCGAATGAAAATGAATAATTTTTTTTAAGTGTAGGGCTACAAGAACCATCGATCTATTGGAGCTGTAGCGGGAGAGAATATGGATCATTGATCAGAGAGCAAGGAGGCAATGAGACTCTGATGGGAAAAAATACGAGAGCCAACTACAGTTGTTGATTTGGCATGGCTAGTAGATTTTCATTGTTCGTCAGAGAAGCAATGATCGAAGTAGAATGTAAGAGGATTTATTCCTATAACGAAGGAATTCGAGAGTGAGAATGATACTGAGCCAGCTCAGATGCCATGACAGTTGAAATGTCAGAGACATGAAAGAAGAAAGGACATTGCCACATGTCAAGTGCCAAGTCATCCAGGTATACGAAGAAGGACTGGAGGAAGTGATGACATGGTATGACAACTTGGAAGTTAGGGTGAAGTCAAGATGCCATCGTGGAAACTAGAGTATCTCAAAGGATGACACGTGTCATATTTTGATTATACGAAACAAAAGTGGGCCCTAGTTGTATGTGGAGACCATTATGAAATCACATCAAATATGAGTCATTGATATGGGAAGCGAACAGATATCCACCGTTCGTCAGAGAGGCCCTGGTCAGAGTAGACTTTGCTACCTGTAGTGGAGGTACTCCGATGAAGGAGCTCCGAGTAGAAATCTAGACCATAGGTTAGCATGTAAGGGAGATGAAATCTCAGCCATAGATCATTGTGTGTCCCACCTTACCTTCTCACGAGTGGATAAAAAGACAGAAATATAATCGCCATGCATGTTGAAGGAGTGACATGATCGAAGCCATTGATATCACACTCTAAGGATCGTTGGATCCATCGAAGTATGTGTCATCGAAGAGGCTATGGTTGGAGTGGATTTGAAAGACAAAATATGATGATGAGGACTCCGAGAGTCAACGATATTCATTGATTAGAGATCATATGACTGCTAAGCGATGATGGTGTTGAGTGTTTCGACATCCCAATGGTCCTGAACGCAATTGCAGATTGCCAGTGGAAATTCAAAGGAGATCTAAATTGGATGATGGTTATGCAATGAGGTGTATGTTTAGTGATTTAGTACTCCTGGAGGCCCCGATGAATAAATCAATGGTCTAAATTTATCCGAGGATTTGTTTGGATATTTTCATGCAATCAAGTTTTATATTGCCATGCGAGTGAGCATATCTAAGGTGGATATTCAGTCCAAGGATTGATCGGACGGTTGTTGAGCGTCTTGCTCATAATCTGTCTAGAGAAAAAATCGCGTGCAATAGAAGGGAACCCAAACCATTTTTTATGGAGGGTTTTGTAGCCCAACTTAATGGAGAATCGATAGACTTGGAGCCGATTTGTTGAATATATTTTGGTTGAGAATGAATGGATGGTGTATGGACTCGAATACATATAATAATTCTCATATTGTGTTGATGTAGAGGGTGTGCGATGGATATGTGAAGAGTGAAGCTCTGCAATTCTGATACTCTTGGATGCGAGAGAAAGTATGCGAAGAAGTGGAAGATCTCAGATGAGTTGATGGAGTTCAAGGGGATTTGAGTTTGCAAAACCCATAGAGTGAAGAGTGTTATCCCCAACTTCTAGGGATAACTAAGGAGATGATGTCTCGAGGCCCTCAGGTTGCAGACATGGAGTATCAAGAGACAACTTGACCAGTAGTATCCACTTGCACAGACAGAGACCCACCTCATCACCACAACTCCAGGTTCATCACGACGATATCCATCGCACTAGCTTGGTCCAAAATACCTTGGGTCTTTCTCCATGAGGTACAAGCCAGGTATTATGGTGAGTGCCATTTCAATATTTGAGGAATTTGAGTTTGTTTCATTTAGAACTGCTTTTGATTATGTAACACCTGCTTGGACCTTATTCTCTTTAACCCGTTTCACCTTGGTGTTTGACATTGTGCCCTATTAAGTGGTCACCCCTAGGGATGGGTTTTCTACTGGGAGGTCCCCTTGACGAGTCATCATGCCATTCTCAACCATACTTGTCACTTTCCATGCTTCATCCCCTCATCTCCTTACCTTTTGGGATTTTCTGGTGTATTGACCCAAGAAGGGTTGTCCCTCATTTCATGGGAAGAAGGGGTTGAAGGCCCAAANACGAGTCATCATGCCATTCTCAACCATACTTGTCACTTTCCATGCTTCATCCCCTCATCTCCTTACCTTTTGGGATTTTCTGGTGTATTGACCCAAGAAGGGTTGTCCCTCATTTCATGGGAAGAAGGGGTTGAAGGCCCAAAGGGGAGATAGCTGGAAAAAGATAAAATCCTACTTATGAACCTTCCAGATGCTCGCCCAAAGAGGTCTTGAGAGCAATGAAACGCTTCTCCTAAAAAATCAAAGACTTGCAAAAGAAAATTAACATTATATAAATGTCAACATTTGTTGAGGTGTGTACACTTATGCGGTGCCCCTTTCTTTCCTTACATATGGCACTATGTGTACTTCTAGCTTCAAGTGGCCTTGTGGTACTTCTCCCCAAGCTAATCGATTCACTAATATGGAGTACCCAAGGTTTTGGATTATTAATTAATTAATGACATTAAAGTATACAAGAGTTGCAATAGAGTAGGAGTGTGACTCACCGGTAGCCTAGAACGAAGTATGGGTATGCTCTAGGTGAAGAGGTGTAGTCCACACAAAGTATTCTTGGTGTGCCAAGCAACCAATTAAGAACCATTGCGGGGTCGTATTCCCTCAAGAGGTGAATGATCACAAGATTGGATCGGGCGTCCTGTGGGGTTGTGACATGTGGTATCAGAGTCTGTTTGGTGAGCTCTTCACCACGTTATCACCTTCATGATAGGTGGTATCAGAGAAAACTTAAGAAACAATTATGTTCTCTTCACCACTACTGCAATCAGAACAATGGTGTAGGGGCACACTTGTTGGTGAAATAGTCTAGGTGCAGACTTGGTGAGGGTTCAACGAACTGACCCATCGCAAAGGCAACTTGAGCGGAGACTTGGTGGGTTTGTGATAGGGCCGAGTTGCATACATAATTCATGACTTGTGAGAAGGACAAGCAAAAAGTTTTGAGGGTGAATTGAGCACTTGGGAAAGGTTGACAAATCCATGACTATCACATAACTTGTCACAGACCCGATCACAGAAGTAAGCGCAGAATTTTGAAGAAGTCTTGAGATGAAATATTGGGTGCCTTGGACGAACCCTTCACAAGTAAAGTGAAGATACTTAGAGGGCCATCCATCATTGACAACAATGACACCGAGAGGGAGCCCAAGACTAGTAGAATGAAGGATCATATCACTATCTTGGAGAAGACTATTGAGAAGATGACAGATGAATTGTGCCAGCATGGTCAGAAGGTCGATTAGATGGAGACTGAGTTTGAGAAGATGAGGCATAGATTTAACGAAGTCATTCGGGAGTGTCTAAAAACTGCAGATGTGATGATTGACACCTTGACCAATGACATTCAAGATAGACTCAAGGCAATGAAGGACACACTTGTCGCAGTCACATAGAGGTTGAAGGACCAAGATGACACCATCACATTGTTGAAATGAGCTTTGGCTAACAGATAAAGTTTTGTTGTCATGTCGATGAGGATCAAGATAAAGGAACCATAGCCATATAATGAAACTCACAACGCCAAGTAACTTAGAAACTTTTGTTGGGACATTGAGCAGTACTTGGAGCAATTGAAAATAAGTTTGGACGAAGCCAAGGTGAACGTTGCAATGATTTTCTTGACATGAAATGCTAAGATTTGGTGGAGGAACCAGGTGCAAGACTTAGCAGCTAGGAAAATCATTGAGAATATAAAAAACGGGGAAAAGATGAAGGCATCATTGAAGGCATAGTTTGGTTCAGGGAATCAAGCATGGATCACAAGGAATCATTTGTTGGCTCTCAAGCATGTTAGTAAGATCCAAGCCTACATCAAGGAGTTCGCAGGGCTCATGTTGGAGATAAAAAAATTGTCGAAGGAAGACATAATTTTCCACTTCATAAATGGTCTCCAACTGTGGGCACAGAGTGAGTTGCAGTGACAGAACATGCAGACTCCTGCAACAACAATCACTGTTGTGGAAAAATTGTTGAACTTTCGGGGTGAACCAAAGACAAGTCTTACGAATAGTGAGGACACCCAAGGTGAGAAGCAACAACAACAGAAGAGGAAGAGGAAGGACAAGGAAAAGAAGACGTCCAAGGGCCGCGAAGACAATGCTGAGCAAATGGACACAACAAAAGAGAAGAAACCAATTTCATGTTGGATTTGTGCCAATGATCACTATGCGAAGAATTGTCCCTTTAAACAAAAGTTGAATGCTTTGGAGAAGGCAAACAACCCATATGTTGGAGTCTTGCAGGTCTTGAATGTTGTCGTGGAGGGTGAATCCACAACGATCCAAGAGTAAGACGAGACAAAACTTTGTTATGTGCAGGTTGAACTCAACAGGAAGTCAGTGGTAGTAATGGTGGACAATGGGGTGACTCATAACTTCTTAAGGGAAGACATGGTGTGGATGATTGGGTTGCAGCTTGAACCGACACAGAAAACCTTCAAGGCAGTCAACATAGGTGTAGAGAGGGTCATTGGTGTGGCCAAGGAAATCTCATTGAAGCTTGGCGATTGGTGCGAAAAGACAAGTTTCACCATTGTTCCTATGGAAAATTTTGAAGTTGTTTTGGGATAGGAGTTCATGATGAAGGGAAAGGAAACACCTGTTCCTCACATGAATAGTTTGGCCATTTTTTGAGGACAAACTCCATGTTTTATTCCTACCATAAGGAGGAAGGAAGGATGCATGCAAATGTCTTCCTTGTAGATGGTTATTGTGAATAGCCAGCACAACTAACCTTGTGGAAACAAACGTGGACGATGTGGGGTGATGGTTGGACAGTCTAACACAGAGAACGAAAGGAAGCTTGTGTCAGTGGAACATAGGCTTGCCGATGTTGAAGAGATATTTAGATATTTGGCTAAGATAGTGGATGGCTTGGATGATTCTTGTTTGAAAGTTGATGAGTGGCAACAAATATTAAAGGAAGTCATATAAATGAGGATGTCAGAGCAGTTCGTAGAGCAGGAGTAGAAACCATCTGTGGACCAAGAGGATGTGAGGGAGACACAACAACCTTGGTGGAAGAGAACCAAGGAAGAGGCTGATTCCTCCTCTAGTGAACTTGGACACGGTGAATGGTCGTATGACCTCGAGCTAAAATGACTCATGGAGGAGTGTCAAGGAAAAATCGATTCAAGTGTTGATCCATGTGGACATTGGTGGCCACCTGCCTATTCCACTTGTACCCCCACCATTGTTTCTTTCAGTTTTTCAGTTTCCTTAATTGTAGCACAATTTACTATTTTTGGCATTTTTTTCAGGTCCTGAATTTCCGGAGCTGTTTTGAGGCCCTAAACGACGTTTTTTGGGCATCAACCGGTTGAAAAAAATCTTCATGATATTTGATATCAATAGTTGTAGTCCTCAGATAGATATTTCTAACAATGTATCATATGCGTCAAACGAAGATAGTATGCCAAAGTTACGACCCCGAGAAATTGATGTACCAATTTACCCCGACAGGGCCCATATTCTGGCGTTTCATCTGCTAGGGTTAGGTTTTTTGGATGTTTAGGGTTTCCATTGTTTCTCAATGGCCTTCGAGCCTCATTGTAACACAGAGTTTAGAGGCCTGTAGCCGCCACATATCTTCTCAGAGATAAGCTACCAATGCCCTAGCTAGTTTATTTATATTCTGTCTGTAAACAAATTTCAATTATTTGATATTAATGAAATGAAGTGTTATTTCCGCTGCATCTTTGTATTCATGGTTATTTGTGTATTCTGTTGCGTTCTTGCATAAATTTGGATCAAGTGTATTGTTGCTTATGTACATAACACGAAAGTATGATGACACTCCTCCGATGGCTTTGGAACAGATTGGAGATGAGGGAGATGGCCCAACCAGCCATCCCACTTCACCTTCAAACTAGACTATGGCACATTGGCTCACTGTCTCGGTGGGAGGTAGTGAGGCCAATGGGGCACCTTGAGGAGGTGCCTTGGTGAAAACTGTTCAGAACAGAGAGGGTGACTTGACAAATTGGAGGAAACAAAGAGTTGTAGATGTGACGAGTTTGTAGACAGAAACAAATGTTTGAACATGAAGATGTGAGTTCTTGAGTCAAAGGTGCGATGATTGGACTAGCTACCCAATCACCCAAAGTCACAAGGGGATCCAACATAGAGAAGCATGGGCAGACAGACCGAAGTATGGAAACAATAACAAGTCAGAGAGCAACGACACTTCGTAGACTCATGTAACTTCCTAAGGAGAGTTTGTCTTGATGACAATAGTCATTGAGAGATGATGAGATCCAGAGAAGGGGCAGAGATGCCATGGAGATCGAAATTTTTTGTTGAGGACGACAACAACTTGGAGTGGGGGAGGATGTAAGGTCTCCCATGACACCCACTGAGCGTGTGCGCTCCTTGGGAGGATTCGGTGAAAGAACAGATAAAGAACACAAGGAAGGAATGATCGGTTGGGTGAACGAAGACATTTGGGTGTGAGTAGGAGCACCTTGGGCACACAATGGTGACATGTGGCACCAAGGGGGCACACACCTTACTTGCCTTAAAACGATTGACAAAGACTTGGGTTGCATTTGGGCAAGGGTGGGGCAACTTGGGAGCATGCCCAAGAAGTTGACTTGTCTGCCCTCGGCAACATGGGAACACTGGAGAGGTTGGATGACCCCATCGACACACCCACAAGGAGTCACGACGATCGTCACGAGAGAGTGCACAAGGCAAGGGGCACGTGTCAGTCCAAGAGACAAACAATTGATGGGCACTCGAGCTTGGATGGGTGCACCGGGTCCACGAAAGGGGAACGACAAATCAATTGAGTGTGGGTTTGTGAATGGGCATGACACACCCAAGAGACATGACGTTTCATACAAGTGACCCTTGGAGTTCCTATAAGAGAAAGGGTGCATGACCAAAGGAAGGCATAGAAGATTGACAAGAGATTTGGAGAGAGCAATTACGAGGCAAGTCTAAGGCAAAGAATTGAGGTAGAGTTTCCAAGATGGAAGACAAGTAGCCAAGAGTGGGACGCTCTGGGAGGTTTTGGGGAAGTCTGGAAACACAAGTCTGTGGAGGCATGTGTGAGGCATAACTAAAATCTGTGTTAGCTTGGTGAAAGTCTACATAGATGAAGGGACATCAAGTCTGTAGTTATGGGTATGTCTAAGGTGCACCTTAGGTGGTTGCAACATAGAGGCTTGGTGTGACAAATCTGTTCATGAGTGTCTTGGTGAGGTGAGGTGAATCATGTGACTTTGCTGAAGTTGTAAATCGCGCTGGTAGTGCTCATATTGTAATTGTTTCGCAACAACAAATACTTAGTCGGGTGTTAGGCACAGTTTGTTCTACCCACTCTATTTCTATGTTTGTCTTTGTTTGTTCTGCAGTTGTTCTCTTGGATTCTCATGTTCATGGATGCATGCTTGTATAGGACTAAGTGTCAAACTATGTTAACAATTGTCTAAGTATGCAAGAGTTGTACTAGAGTAGGCGTGTGACTTGTCGGTAGCCTAGAACGAAGTAGGGGTATGCTCTATGTGAAGAGGCGTAGTCCGTGCAAAATATTCTTGGTGTGCCAAACAACCAAGTAAAAACCACCCCGATGTCATACCCCTTCATGAGGTGAACAATTGCAAAATCTGATTAGGCGTCATGTAAGGTCATGGCACTTATCATCTAGATTAATGTTGTAATAAAACATACATACTTTAAAATACTTGTAATCTACCAAACCTTGAAATTAAATGTGTTTATGGCCAACGATTTTAGAAAAATTAAAAATCAAAAGGATCACGATACCTTGAAATTAATTAAATGTGTTTATGGCCAACGATTTTAGAAAAATTAAAAATTAATGAATATAATTTTAAATACCTACCTTGGCTCTAACCGAGATGTTCTTACAAACCACAAAATTAGTAAATGGATTTAATTTGAATTTAATATCATATACTTAATATACAAACCCAAACATGCATTGGTAATCCAATAAACCAGAGGTTTAATTTGAATTTAATACTGGATAGAAATCTGAAATATCCGTATCCTTACATATAGTCAACTAGGATTATATTGGGGATGGGAAACGTTTTTTCAAAAGTTTGTCGTGATTAGCCTGGCTGTGTCGTGTCAGGGCGTCATCATAATGAGAAATTCGTCGAAGCTGACATACCCATCACCGTCGGAGTCGACGCCGGCTATCATTTTCCGACAATCTTCCAGAGAACATCGCTCTCCCAAGTTCTCGAAAACCCTGAGAAGCTCATCGGGGGAGATGAGTCCATTGCCGTCGAAATCGAAGATACAGAAGGCGCTCTTCATCTCCTGAAGGCCGCGTGGGTCGTCCAGACGGAAACTGTTTATCTCCACAAAATCTGAGAAATCGATGAAACCGTCACCGTCGGAATCGACCACGCTGACCATAAGTCGGAGCTCGTCGTCGGTGGCAGAGGAACCGAGGGATGTCATGAGCATGCCCAGCTCCGACCAACAGATCTTACCGTCGCCATTGGCGTCGAATTTCCGGAACACCACCTGCAGCTCCCCTTCAGCGGTCGGCAGGGGCGGTGGAGACGGAGACGAAGACGGAGAGGGAGAGAGCCTCTCCATGTCGCTGTCGATTTCCATGTTGACTTCGTCGGCTTTGGTGGATGCCGAAGTCTTCCGTCGCCTCAAAGAACTAGTCGATTCGTTTGTCGGCCGCCTACTGCTGCCGGTGGGGGAGGATTTGGAGCGACGCCGCGGTGAGCCATTTGCAGATTTCTGGCCTCCATTTATGCAGTTTACAAGCTTTGGGAAATGCATTATTATCGAATTCGAAGATCTCACTGCAAATATATCCAATATTTGGTCTTCGACTGAAAGCCAGCCCGATTTAGAAATCCAGTCTCTCACTGA
Organism: Picea sitchensis; assembly: GCA_010110895.2. Taxonomy (NCBI): domain Eukaryota; kingdom Viridiplantae; phylum Streptophyta; class Pinopsida; order Pinales; family Pinaceae; genus Picea; species Picea sitchensis. Next base: position 37,709 of record SNQJ01S0138863.1, on the reverse strand, counting down.
TGAAGATATAATCTCCAAAAACCATTCAGTTAATCAATTCGATTGCAAGTGTATGAAACCGATCAAGAAAAAAATCCTGATTTAACCATACAAGTGGTATGCAGGCGAGAGCATGGACCGTATAAATAACAAGAAACAGGATTTTATAAGCACAAAGCCCACGCACAAATCGTTGTTTATGCCGCCTACGAAGGTCGCCAGGAAGCTTCCGACATAGGCATCAATACCTGCCCCGCCTGTACTTTATAGGTATGCAAATTATATTATTATGCCTCAACCGGTTCGAACTGTGCGTTTCCCATTGTTTTATGTTGTCTATGTCGTGAAACGCAAGCCGTCCCCACTGCATTAGGTTAAAAATTTTGCCGGTTGGTGCAAATTCTTGTCTGCTCTGCTCTGCTCTCGACGTAAGAGATGATGTATCAAAAACATTTATTTATGGCTTTAATTTTAAGTCCTGAATAGGAATGGGGCTTGCAACTCCTTGACTTCTCTTGCATAGCCCTTAGCCATTGTAGCCCATCTATCTTAATAGCTTGGAATCCATATAGCTGGTATGTTTTTCAAAATCACCAAGTGCTTTTGAGAAAATCCATGGAGGGTGAGCTTATCATGTTTGTTTTGGTCATGGTGCTAGTTTTTACAGTGGTAATGGAAGGTTGCTTTGCTTTCTTGGTTGGTAATGGAAGGTTGCTTTGCTTTCTTGGTTTATTGGACAATTAATTGTAGGCCCATGCCTCCTCCTTCATTGACTATTATTGGTACAACTATGCCATCAATTGAGTGAACCTTTCCTCTTACCAATTATCCAGTTGAATTACCTTCTCTCCCAATTTCACGAGTTATGATCATTTAGCAAAGGCAACATTTTCAGAGGAGGTCCTTTTCCAACTCTACTATCGTCTAGTGAAACATATGCACTTTCTCCTTCAAGTGTCAATTCTCTTCTTGGATCTGCGCATTGATGGCCCTTAGGCCTTCCAATCTCTCTCTCTTTAGTCCTTTACCCATGCTAGGTTTTCTTTCTCCTCAAAATGTTAGTTGTGACTTCAAGGTCAAGGATTCAATTGCTCTCATACCAATATGATACATGAATGTAAGACTTGTAATCCACACTTTTCACCAACATAGAGGCTTTGCAAATTTAATAAAATTTTGCTCTCTATCAACTGAGTACAATATCCTTTGCTTGCTCTTCTCCAAAATGGATGAAAAGATAGCTTTGTTTCATATTGGATCATTACTTGGTTTCTTGCTTGTAGTGCCTAGGTCAATGCCAAATAGTGATTTTTTTTCCCTTCTGTCATTTTCCAAAGTGCAATCACAACACTTCCAACTTGGTTTCCAAACCAATTACACAAAACTCCACTCTATGTACTAAATGTATAATCACAAAGCTTTCAAATATGTTTGCACCATCACTATCAATAAACCTAATTCAATCACCCATTCATACCTCTTTGCTTATCAGTAATAACAAGGGACAAGTTGCTTTCATACCTCTGTGCTTATGAGTAATAACAAGGGACAACTTGCTTTCATAATTACAAAGTGCTAACCCATAATAAAAGATTACAAGAATGATTCCAATGTATGGTTGTAGCTTTTACACAACATCCAAACATACTACGAGCTGAAAATTCTCCAATCAAATAATAATAACCTTTGTGTGCTTGTTACCATGCATTTGACCATACCACACCATCTATCCAAATAGGTGGCTATAGGTTAATACTATACACAACTAACAAAGGTAAGGCAATGGGATGGCTTACTTGTGAACATTTTTTTCAAAGTAATTCATCACTCAATGCTAGTCAAACAATGCGTTGAAGGAATGGAGTTAGTGTGCAAGTGAATGGGAGTGCATTTGAGCTCACAAAGGGACACTACACTAATGTTAGAGGGTGACCTCTATTCCCTCAACCAACATGCTAATAATAAATGTAATGCTAAATACAAGGGACATAATGAGCAACTAAGGAGTAACATCTCTAATTCATGGACCATTGATCTTTGGACAACAATTTAACGGCAGGGAGAAACCAATGGTTGTGAGAAAGAGAGTAGATTTTATGAAGACAATTCAAGACAACATATGACCTCTCTACTCACAACAAGTTACTCAACAATCCTAGAATGTAGTAATTAAAATAAAACAATGCAAGCACACAACATTCACACGATGAACACATATATTTTTACCATGGAAACCCAACTGAGAAAATGAACATTCAAATGGCTTGCTCATTCTTATTCTTGACAAATGTGGAGTTACAACATGGTGTCATGGGTGTCTTGAGCATTTAGCAAATTAGCAAAGATTCTTCCTCAACATCCTCTCCTACTTTGCTAGAAGAATCATTTCATAATCAATTTGCTAAAGGATATAGGTAATAATGGGCTTGGATGGGTCACTGGAAGGCCAAGCATCCTTATCCTTTCATTTCCCATTTTCCAACATTCTTCTCTTTTTCTTTGTCGTTTATTGGCGATGTTCCACTTCAATGTTTCATTCATTCTTGTCTTCTTGTGTCTTGACGCTTGCATTGCAATGTTCAACTTCCATTTCATCGATTTCTTGTCTTGATAGGAGTATCATTCCATTCATTGTTTCTTTTCGGATCCAATTCGAATCACATCTCCCCATTGAGAGGTTTTTTGGTTTCTAAAAGCTTCTAAAGGAACCAAGCTCTTTATCAATGTGCCTCTTGTCTAGTTCTGTGAAACATGGCTCTCAACTCTAGCTCTTGGCTATAGCTCTGACTTTGGCTCTCAACTCTAGCTTTCATATCTAGTTTTGGACATGCCTATGGCTCTAATTTTTGGCTTCAATTGTTCTGTTAGTATAGAAGACTACTTATTGATTCTCTGCTATGTGTAATATTTATATTTTGGAATTCTTCAATCATAATCCATTTCCATCTTCGATGCACAAATCTCTTTCATTCTTAGACTTGGAGATGGTTTGGCTTGGCAGCAAATGAAATCCAAGTTGAATTTTGGTCTTCACTTGCTATTGAAAATTGATATCAATTCTAGCAATGGAATCAAGTGTGCTTTGTTTTAACTGCTAAGCCAATGAGAATTTGATGCCAACAACTCAAGACCAACAAGAAGGCTCATTAGTAAATTTGTTGTGCTTGTGGAAGGTTTACTTTGATTTTCAACCATGCATCGACATCACTCATTCCTATGCTCATTCACACATAACAATCAACAAATAAGGTGGATGACACTTGTTACGAGGAATAAATCTCTATGGTTTGGGGTAGGACCACAAAAGATAGAATGACACCAAGAAATCAACTCAAATCTCAAATATGCTAGATAAATGGAAATGCCAACAAAATAAAGGATAGAAGCCTACCTCTTATGGATGCTTGTAGGAGACCACCATTGAGCTCACAATCCAATGCTTGATACCTACAACTTGTCCTCAACATCCAAGATACACATGCATATGGAAAATGTATGAAATGTCAACATATAAACTAACATAATCCATCAACATGTATAGAAAATTTACCCATGGAAAATAATATAAAAATTTGCAACATATAATTGGACACGAAAAGAGTATTTCTATTAATATAATTTGCAAAAGTACATAGGTGACAACCTTTTGTATCAACATCTTGTCGAAATCAAGAAACTAAGTCCCTCCACCTTGGCCTTCACCACTTTAATCCTCCACAAGGTAAGCTCACAAGTTTCAGGAGTAATTGGGTTCCTCCTTCATAGGATATGGAGAGCTTGGGGGATGAACATAAGGAGAGTTCATACTTGAAGGACTAAGGGATGCAGACTCAAGGATGTAACATGGGGCAAAATTTCTCCAGAGTGTACTTGCTCTCAACTTTTCACCTTTTTTCAAGGCTTGTATATGGATCAATTTATAGCATTCAAAGGGAATTGAACGGTCGAATTGGAGCATTTCCAGCATATGAAAGGCCAAGGATCATGGATCTTGTGACTTGACATGGAAAATTCGAAACATTTTTATTTTTGAGCACAAAACCCGATGTAAACAAGATGTAATAGAGAAACATGTGTATACACATGCTGTATAAATGTAGCTCACATATATGTACAAATTTTTTTATTTTTTATTTTTAACTGAGCAAGATGGGGAAACTGAGTCTGCAGAGGGAAAGGGTAGGCCACCAAAGAATGATGCATAGAGTGTGGAAAAAAGTGCTATAATAGATTCTCCCTAATGCGTGAGGTCAGAGGAGCAATCATGATGGCCGAAATACGTTACAATTCCCAGAAGTGGAGTAGTGAGGACCCAACCGAAGGAATTAGTCACCCGTCATAATATTACAATACATATTGACTTTGAACACATGGCTGCCAATTTGAAGTACACTACAAATCCATGTGCATATATAGAAGATAATTGTTCATGGCCATGAAGAGGCAATACAAAGTAGACATATGCCATAGGTGGTGATAGCCACGAACAAAACACAATGGAGTCCAGTCTCAAAATCAATTGAGTATATCTAGATACAATGAAGTACAATCTAATCTTCCATGATAATTGAAGTCATATAGGTATCGGTACAATGAAATACAACAACATGTATGAGGTGTTGCTACTGTGAGTTTGAGGTCTTATACACTAACCGTCGATGGTGCAAGTCTGCATCATGTGAATAAAGTAATTGAAGTTGGACATAATGAGACTTTGTTTGAATATCAGTCATTGAGGTATATTGTTAACAAACACGAGACAACCCACTGATGATGAAAGTAGGCATCAAGGCACCAAGTACATTCAACAAGTGTGAATAAAGGTGTTGAGGTTGAACACTTGAAGAATCCATCGAGCATGAGACATTAATGTATTCCCAACTATCGATGACAAGAGAACCTACCGCTAATGACTGCAAGCCTCTAGGTACTCAGTACTCTAGATCTTGATTCCAGAATAGATGAGCTGAAGTCGATGGAATGAGATCTGTTGAAAGGAGGGAATTAATGTATCCCCCATCATCCAGCGTGAGGTACAAGGCAACACTTGATGATTAGGAAGAACTCAGATGAATAGGATATGCACAAACCAATGACCATGTGCATCTCTCGTGTGCACCTGATGAAAGTAGTACATGAAAGATACCCTCTGAATAACAGTCATTAATGAAAACTTCCGACAGAGGCGAGGAAACTACCAATAGGGTCTAATGGAATCCAAGACACTGCATGAATTCCAATGTGTGAATAGATTTCTTGCCGTCAAACACAAGGGAAACCACCTAGTCAGTGACCAATGAAGAGATGTCATTTGTTGGGTTCAAGGTCACCTACCAATGATTAAAGTAGGCCCAGGGTGCAAGGTAGGATAACAACTTCATGTGATTCTGAGATGCACTTATAAAGGGATGGCCGACATGCAAAGTTGATAATTCTGAGGAATTGCTCACATAGGTTTAGACTTCCTTTGAACAAGAGCATGAGACATATGGATAAATTAGGCATCATAGACTTAAGAATGAACATTGAAAAAATTTTGTGACACGGGAGGTATCAACAAACTCTCCATAGGGACTAGAAGAATAACCAGTCAAAGGAGTAATCTCTCAGTAACTAGTTCAACTTCCTAAGGCCATAATAAACCCAAAACTTTGATGAATGGACTTGTTATCCCCTATCCTAGGGATAACTAAGGAGATTATGTCTCGAGGCCCATAGGTCCTAGACATGGAGTACCAAGAGCCATATGAATTGAGCTTGGCCCTAGAGGGCCCATATTTTCTTCAACGCCTCCTATCTATCAACAACAGGAACATCCATCCCATCGGCTTGATTCTGAAGCAACAATGGGTCTTGCTCCATGAGGTAATGAGTCTGGGTATAATGGTATGTGTCACTTTGATTCTCAAAACATTTGAATATGTGCACTGCATTCTCTTTTGTTTCATGATGTTTGCTTGGAAATTATGCTCTTTGACTTGTCCATACCTGGGGGGGTGACATAGTGTCCTAGTAAGTTGGTTCCCTTAGGGATGAGTTTCCACTGGGTGGATCTATGAAAGGTCATCGTCCATTCCTTCCATACTTACCACTTTTCATCATTATCTCTCTCATCTTTCCCCTACATTGATTCAGGAATTGGGTTTGCCAAGCTAGTAAGGGTTGTACCTTGCCTTGTAGGAAGAAGGGGATAAAGGCCCATAGGGTAAAAGTAGCTAGAAAAATTTAAAATCCAAAATGAAACCTTGAGATGCTTTGCCTAGGGATTCCCGAGAAAGAAACAAATAGTTTCTCAGCAGAAAAAGGAGACCCATAAAATAAAATAAAACTCAAGATCTAGTTGGTGGATAGGAGGTCTCATCATGAGCTAGCCTATTAGGTCCATGGGCATGTAGCAATATGACATTGCCATCCATATGGTCACCAAACCAGGGTAGTGGCTCTTGGTGGCATAGCCAAGAGAAAGGGGGTCTCATCACGAACCAACCTTCTCATTTTCGTGAAATGCTTGTGGGTAACGCTGTCACCATTGGTCACCACGCCTGGACAATGTCCTCCATATAGTCTCTTGAAAATAAAAAGAAATAAGACAAAGAGTAAAAGACATTGATTGGGATAGGAAATAATGGCATCCATGATAAGGTGCAACTCACCCTCTACAGAGGCACCCATAGGTAAGACCTACATTTGCCTTTTATCATTGCACGCCTTGCCCAAACATTCCCTACAACATCTCATACATCTACATGACCTAGATTAGTCTTCACTTTGGAAACATACAAAACATGAGGAGGATTATCCCAATAGGATGTCCTGAGACCCTCTCCAAACCTGGCTTGTTAAACTGCATAACGTATTTGAGCATTTGTCTGGGTAAAGGGGGGTTTGATGCACGTGTTTGGGTAACTTGATTATTAGACATGATTGACATTGATATGATCCATGTGACTTGTTATCCCCCACTTTTAAGGATAACTAGGAGATCATGTCTCGAGGCCCACAGGTCTTAGACATGGAGTATCGAGAGCCGGATCGACTTTAGCATGGCCCTGGAGGGCCCACCTTTTATTCCTTTTAGCACCTCTATCTTTTCAACAACAACAACATCCATCACCATTGGCTTGGTCTTGTGTCAGAGATGGTTCTTGCTCCACGAGGTAATGAGTCCGGGTATCATGGTATGTGTCACTTTGATCATCAAAACCCTTGAATATGTGCATCTGATTCCTTTTATTTCTAACAAATGCTTGGATCTTATACTTGCCCACTTGACCATTTATGGGGGGGTTGACAGGATGCCCTAGTAAGCATGTGTCCATAGGTTTTGGTTTTCCACTGGGGGGATTTCTAAAAAACCATCGCCCTCTTTCGTCATAGCTCTACTTTTTTATCTTGCTTCCAGCTCATCTACCCCCTTACACTTGTCTGGGCACTTGGTTGACCTATTTTCATGATTGCACCTTATCTCATGGGAAGAAGGGGCTAAAGGCCCAGAAGGTAAAAGAAAGCTGGAAAAAGATAAAAGCCTAAGAATAAAACCTTGAGATGCTTCGCCTAGGGATCCCCGAGAAATCAATAAAAGGCTTCTCAACAAGAAACAAGAGGGACCTGTAAGAAATAATAAAACAAAACCTAGTGAGAGGATAGGGGGTCTCATAACGATCCATCCTATTAGGTCCATGGGTACCTTGCAGTATAACATTACCACCAGCTAGTTACCACGCCAGGGTAGTGACCCTTGGTTGCATGGCCAAGGGAAAGGGGGTCTCATCGCGAGCCAACCTTCTCATTTATGTGAAAGTACTTGTGGGTAAAAATGCCACCACTGGTCACCACGCCAGGGCAGTGTCCCCTGATTAGACTCTTGAAGAAAAAGCAATAAAAGAATAAAAGAATAAAAAATAAAAGGCACAGGCTTGGAAAAATTTGCATCCAGGACATGTGCAACTTGCCTTCTACAAAGGCACCCACAGGTAAATCTTTGCATCCTCTGCTCTCATTGCACCCAATTTCCTGGATATCCCTTGTCCACATCACCCACTTACATGTCTCAGATGAGGTCTCTTCCGAAAACTTTTCTCTTCCAGTGGACACTAGCCCAATAGGACGCCCTGTCATTTTCTCCAAACTTGTATTGCAGTCTTGCGTAATGTCTTTGAGATTTTAACTGAGGTATTAGGGATTTTACGCACATGTTTAATAATATTGATGATGAGATGTGATTGACATTGCTATGATCCCTGTGAATTATGAGCCCATGGAGGGCGTAGCTGTTGATGTGCAGGATCATGCCTGATGGACAGGTACCATGTTGGACCGGTACACATGGGGAAATGATTAGCTCAGACCTCCATGGGGTTGAAGAGCCCACCAGATGTATGTTGAGACCCCATCAGGGGGTAGAGACAGGACATGGACAGATCAAAGGCTTTGCACCAGAGAAGAGAAGGACGTTCCACCAGAGGCACCCTGACAGAGCTTGACCTAGGGGGGTTGTGCCTCCTCCATTGGAACATTGGCCCTGGAAGGCCCAAGACATCACCCATGATGATCATGACGTCATCCAGCCTTGTGGACGTCTTGGGAGGCAGATTTAGAAGTATTGGCACGTGTGGCAGGTTGGAGAAGCCCAAGAGGGCTAACGTTTTGCTCCAGGATGTTTCATTTTTCCTAGAAGGGACTAACGTCACCCTAAAAGGGGCATGACGACTCTCTTTAACTTGATTAGGGTTTAATTTTGAACATTTAATGTAAAACAATATGATTTTTTGTATTTTGGCCTTGTCGACCTTTTTATGACCTAAAAGTGAAATTAGGTCATGGTACAATATAAATTGAGGGTTTTTACTCTCATTTTTTCATCATCTCTCACTCACCACTTGGTGAGGTCTGAAATTTGCGCCCTCTTTAGGGTTTTGGCTGAAATAGTGAGGCACACTTGTTGAAGGGAGATTTTCTTGGCATATTTTGGCATTTCTCTTGGTGGAAGGTATTACAACTAGGGTTTGCTACTTGATTTCTTTGTTAAATGTAAGTGAATTTCTGCAAAACTTCTTAATTGAATGGTTGTAGTATTGATTTTCTTTCATTTATGGTTATATTTTGATGATATAAACCCTAGGTGACAAGCACACATAGAAGGTCCTTGTCTCATGTCGCCATCAAGGTTTTAGCCATTTTATTTGTTGAAATGAGATAGAGCCTTGCCTTAGAAACACTCTACTCTTTCTAGCCTTTGTAGAAGAAGATTGAGCCTTTCCATAGCAACACTCAAATCTATCTTCTCCCATGCTAGCTGTTTTTCTTATTTAAAGCTGAGAAGGAGAAAACCCATCAAGGCCTAGTTCCCCTACACCTTGGTGAACCGATTTTCCCTAGTGTTTGCCTGGTAAAGCCTTGCCATAGCAACAGTTACCTACAAAACCTCTTGTCTTAGTTTTATGCAATCTTTTGAGCTAGTCGTTTTCCATTGAGCTAAGGAAGGAGGAGATAACACTGAGGCCTAGTTCCCCTACACCAAAGTGAGCCTCTCTCCCCTAGGGTTTTATCCTTGAGGCCTTGCCATAGCAACACCTCAAGGTCTAACCCTTTTGTCCTTAGTCATATTATTATCATTTGATCCTTCAACTCTTGCGTCGTCCCGTTGACTCCATATGCCCTAGGAACGCACTGATCTAAGCCTTAGTGTAATCTCAAAACAAATTCAAATACCTTTGATCAAATCCTAACCTTTCTAACCCTAGCTTAAGAATAACCTTGCTAACTTATTGCTAACGTCATCTTTTGCTATATACATCATTGTGTAGCTAACATTTTACTTTTAAGCAATTGAATGGTTATTTAAGGCATTACCTAATGAAGTGCTAATTAGTTACATTGAATGCCAAGTTTCTTTAGCATTTATTGAAGAAGTGATCTTATAAATTGTTGCTATTGTACAAACATTGAATTTGTCAATATTTTATTGCTCCAATTTCTTATATATCAGATAGTCATTAAAATATATGAAGTACTAACCAAACGAGTAAGCTTGCATATATATCTCTTGTTGCTTTGTCTCAGGCAGGTACATCTCATTTTGGTTACACTTCTCTTTATTGGCTAGTTAGTCGGACTATCTTCTCGGTGGTGACTTGTAAGGAGGGGGAATTTATATCTTATCCTACAATCCTTTGCCTTCTCAAAACCCCAGGTCACCGGGGACGTCTCCCTTGGGCCTTACCTCCCTAAACAGAAAGATCCTTCCCATCGTGGTAACATTGGGTGGGATTGGTTCAGTTACGTTAGTTTATCTCTTTACATCTATCTTTCATCCTAAATCCAAACTGTGCGATAACATTTTGGCGCCGTTGCTGGGGAACATTGAGTCAAAAATTCCTCAAGACACCAACCTTTTCAGTAAGCCTTGCCTCTAGAGTCTTCATCTTATAGGCTTACCTGGTGACTCCACCTTGGTTGTTTTCCCTTATCTTTTGATAGTTTCAAGAAAGTTATCTGGCGACTCCACTGATGACGAAGCCAACTATGAATTCACAATGGGACCTGAGAAACTACAAGCCTTTAGACATGAGTAAAATCCCAGGATACCGTAGACAAATTCCCCCCTAGTATGAAAAATGGCTCCCTAGATTCACTTGCATGGATGGAAAAAGATCCGACTATCACATGAGAAAATTTTGGGCTTTCTTTCAACACCGCCCTATCAGTGATGATGCGAAAGACTTGGTAATGAAACTCTTCTCTTCCACTCTGCATGGAAATGCTAGAAGATGGTATGATAATATTCCAGCCGCTAGCATCACATCTATGGACCAATTAGAAGAAATCTTTCTTATGAGTTGGGGCATGAAATTAAAAGATATCCAATTTTTATTGAAAGGAATTGAATGCATAAAACAAATAGAGAGTGAGATTGTCATAGCTTTCGGGGTAAGGTTTCAGAAGTTGCTTCACCAGATTCCCAAAAGCCATTGTCCTGAAGACAAGTACCTCATGTATCTCTATACTAAAGGACTTATAGTTAATTTAAGCTTCCTCCTAAATAAAAAGGGTCCAAAAACACTTACATAAGCTCACAACATGGCCATTCAAATCGAGGTAAGTATCTCCTTGTCCAAAATCAATGACTGTACTGTGGACACTCTCAGCTTGATAAAACTAGTTTCCCTTGAAACCTTTACTGATGATCCCCAAGAAAGAAGGAAACACTTTTTTGACCAATGGAATGAAGACGTGATTAAGGAGCAAGAACCTAAGCAATATGATGAAGTACCAACTTGTGCTCCTCCCTCTGATGAGACCATCCAAGAGCCCTTTTCTCCTGCACAACAAAAGGATGATGAGGTTAGTTTCTTTCCATTTCAGGATTCCGATAACACCTTGTCCCATGATTCAGAAAATGAAGGAGAAATGGAATCCATGAAAGAAGTAGACCTTCCTGGTTGCACAATTGAAGATGAAGGGGTAGTTCCTGAGGATGAGACCATAATGCATGTTGAAAGCACCCAAATCCTCAAAGCGCCTGCACGAGAAGAAACAATAAGTTTCCCTCCTCCCCTAGTTTTTGATGATGCTCTACTTTGCGATAGGGAAGATGAGGAGGAGATAATAAAGTCCTTGAATGCATCAAATCCCGCATGTTATGATACCGATAATGACATAGATGATAACATTGATGAGTTCATACATGTTGGGAGATGTAGGTGGGATGCAGTTAGTTATGATATGGATCCCATCTATGACATAGAGAGTCGTCTCCAAGTGTTTCCTTTGCAATTATCACAACAAGTTACTCTTGACCAGTGGAAACAAGGAGATGATATTTTTACCGATGCTCCCCAAGCACTCAAGGTTGACCAAGTACCGTATTTTCCTGATGATTTTTGGTCTTACCTTGAGGTATTTGATGAGTACTCCTCCGAGCACTTATATTTATCCCATGAGGATGACTATCTACCACTGTTGTGCTCAGGTCTTGCTAGGAGTAAGAGCGTTGTTTGCTTAAAGAAGGATTCTCATGACCTTTTTCTCCAACCACCTATTATTACCTTACCGTGCTGTATCATTAAGGGTGTAGTTGGGAATTATATCTTTTGTATTGAGTTTTCTCTGAAGCAAACCCTAGAATCCAAGGGTTGGTTGAAAACTAAAAGTTCAAGTCTGTCATCTCAGTGTTTCAACTTTCCCTTGAGAGTTTGCCAGCCACCTACTAGATCCTTGTCAGTCCCTTCAGAGTGTGAGGATGTCCTGGGTAGCCAGATTGCAAACCTGTTGAGTCGGTATTCTGAACCTTGTACTTTTCATGACCCCTTCCTGAAGTGGATTGAGCACTTTCATCAGATATTGACGTGGCATGATTTTATCCCTCCCACCCGCCTCCATGAGTTAGACTTTGTGAATTCCGATGATATGATATATGTTCTAACCCATGTCATTTTTGTGCTTGACTTATCACTATTTTGGTTTATGATGAAGCAAAAAGGCAGGTATTGTGGGACGTTGTTGGATTGGATTTACTGGTTGTTTGACTACATCCAACATCCAGCCAACAGGTAAGTACATGTAAGTAGTTTTCTTTATATTTACATTTATGATTTCTTTATTTCAGTCTATATATATATGTATATATATAGGGTGGCATTACCACCCCAATTGGTTATTGATGTTGCTATTGAGATAAAGCAGATAAACGTATTATGCCAGAGATGTTGAGGTTCTCATGCGCTCTACGATGAGCACATGTCCCTGAGTTGGAGCCAGATGTTATCCCCCACTTTTAGGGATAACTAGGAGATCATGTCTCGAGGCCCACATGCCCTAGACATGGAGTACCAAGACCCAACATGGCCTAGGAGGGCCCACCTTTTCTTCCTTTCAGCGCCTCTATCTTGTCAGCAACAACAACATCCATCACCATCGACTTGGTCTTGTGTCAGAGATGGTTCTTGCTCCATGAGGTAATGAGTCCAAGTATCATGGTATGTGTCACTTTGATCATCAAAACCCTTGAATATGTGCATCTGATTCCTTTTATTTCTAACAAATGCTGGGATCTTATACTTTCCCACTTGACCATGTCTGGGGGGATTGACAGGATGCCCTAGTAAGCCTATGTCTGTAGGTTTTGGTTTTCCACTGGGGGGATTTCTGAAAAATCATCGTCCACTCCCGTCATAGCTCTACTTTTTCATCTTGCTTCTCGCTCATCTACCCCCTTACACTTGTCCGGGCACTTGGTTGACCTAATATTTTCAGCATTGCAACTTATCTCATGGGAAGAAGGGGCTAAAGGCACAGAAGGTAAAAGCAAGCTGGAAAAAGATAAAAGCCTAAGAATAAAACCTCGAGATGCTTCGCCCAGGGATCCCTGAGAAATCAATAAAAGGCTTCTCAGCAAGAAACAAGAGGGACCCGTAAGAAATAATAAAACAAGACCTATTCAGAGGATAGGGGGTCTCATCATGAGCCAACCTATGAGGTCCATGGGTACCTAACAATATGACACTACCAACAATTGGTTACCATGCCAAGGTAGTGACCCTTGGTCGCATGGCCAAGGGAAAGGGGGTCTCATCGTGAGCCAACCTTCTCATTTATGTGAAAGTACTTGTGGGTAACACTGCCACCACTGGTCACCACGCCATGGCAGTGTCCCCTGATTAGCCTCTTGAAGAAAAAGCAATAAAAGAATAAATGAATAAAAAATAAAAGGCATGGGCTTGAAATTTTTTGCATTCAGGATAGGTGCAACTCACCTTCTACAAAGGCACCCACAAGTAAAGCTTTGCATCCTCTATTCTCACTGCACCCACTTTCCTGGACATCCCTTGTCCACATCACCCACTTACATGGCTCAGATGAGGTCTCTTCCAGAAACTTTCCTCTTCCAGTGGACACTAGACCAATAGGACGCCCTGTCATTTTCTCCAAACTTGTATTGCAGGCTTTTGTAATGTCTTTGAGATTTTAACTGAGGTATTAGGGATTTTATGCACATGTTTAATAATATTTATGATGAGATGTGATTGACATTGCTATGATCCCTGTAACTTATGAGCCCATGGCGGGGCATAACTGTTGATGTGTAGGATCATGCCTGACGGATAGGTACCATTTTGGATCAGTACACATGGGGAGATGATTAGTTCATACCTCCATGGGGATGAAGAGCCCACCAGATGGATGTTGAGACCCCATCAGGGGGCAGAGACAGGACAAATATGGATCAGAGGCTTTGCACCGGAGAAGAGGAGGACGTTCCACCAGAGGCACCCTGACAGAGCTTGACCTAGGGGGGTTGTGCCTCCTCCATTGGAATGTTGACCTTTGAAGGCCCAAGATGTCACCCATGATGATCATGATGCCATCCAAACTTGTGGACATCTTGGGAGGCAGATTTGGCAGTATTGGCATGTGTGGCAGGTTGGAGAAGCCCAAGGAGGGCTAACATTTTGCTCCAGGATGCTCCATTTTCCCTAGAAGGGGCTAACGTCACCCTAAAAGGGGCATGGCATCTCTCTTTAGCTTGATTATAGTTTAATTTTGAATATTTAATGTAAAACATTATGATTTTTGGTATTTTGGCCTTGTCGGCCTTTTTATGACCTAAAAGTGAAATTAGGTAATGGTACAGTATAAATTGAGGGTTTTTACTCTCATTTTTTCATCATATCTCACTCACCACTTGGTGAGGTCTGAAATTTGCGCCCTATTTAGGGTTTTGGCTGAAACAGTGAGGTGCACTTGTTGAAGGAAGATTTTCTTGGCATATTTTGGCATTTCTCTTGGTGGAAGGTGTTACAACTAGGGTTTGCTACTTGATTTCTTGGTTAAATGTACGCGAATTTATGAAAAAATTCTTAATTGAATGGTTGTAGTATTGATTTTCTTGCATTTATGGTTATATTTTTCTGATATTAACCCTAGGTGACAAGCACACATAGAAGGTCCTTGTCTCATGTCCCCATCATGGTTTTAACCATTTTATTTGCTGAAATGAGATAAAGCCTTGCCTTAGCAACACTCTACTCTTTCTAGCCTTTGTAGAAGAAGATTGAGCCTTGCCATAGCAACACTCAAATCTATATTCTCTCATGCTAGATGTTTTTCTTATTTAAAGCTGAGAAGGAGA
>SNQJ01S0138862.1:25297-40308 GCA_010110895.2 Picea sitchensis | reverse complement strand
CACAATTCATTGAGGGAAGTTCGATCCAAGAGATTGGAAGGGTTTCTGGAGATTCTAGCATCCGAGTTTTTCTTGCAGGGCCTTGACCATCATTTCTAGATCATTCCAGAGAAGTTTTATGTGCCATTTGATTTACTAGATGCATTGGACGAATTGGAGGAGAGGGGCGCACTTCAGAAAGTGGTTTCAATCATTTGATAGCTTAGATATTCACCATTTCGCTTGGGACTTCACCAGTGAGGTAACCAGGCCCCGATCTATCATTTCAATGGTTTTATGGAGCATTAGGAGGCCTCTAGGAGAGAGGTTGAATTATTGGTCTTCAGTCATCCAGGGAGGGGTGCAAGTCCAATAGAGGGTTGTCCATTTGGAGGTGCATTTCTTCACCACTCATCCTGAGATTTCACCGGGGGTTCGGTATTGCCCCGATCTACAGTTTGGCCTATCTGTTGGAGCATTTGGAGGACATTAGCTACAGGGCCGAATTGTTGAGGGTATCCAATCTTCCAACAGAGCGTGACCTTTCCAGTTGGGGGTTTGGTAATTCATACGGTCCATATCTCTTCTTATATTAGTCTTCATTGTGTATTCAACCTTTGGAGGCTTGCATTGTCTTTCGAGGAGCATTTTTTAGCAGTTCTTATTATGTTTATTGGGTCCATCTGTTGATCTATTGTATCAGTTCTTCTACTATTATGAATAAAGGTCAGATCTGAGGTATTTTGAGTTATCTCTTGTATTGTTGACATTGCATCTGGTTGAGGTATGTTCCATTGTTGTATCTTATTTTTTATTGCTGCAAACACACATTAAAATCATCACTATAACCCTAGCACAACCTAAGGGACCATAATAAGCAAACTGTTTGATGAAATGCCACAGCCAGGAAAGTCTTAAAAACACATGCAAAACGTGGTGTTCCTAGCATCTTGGTTTGGGAACATTACAGCTATTACCTTATTTCTCTTTTCAAATTTTGATGGAATTGTATGGTTGCAGATTATCTTAAGGATCCATCGAAAGGTTCTCATGCCCCTTTGATCTTATTTACAAATTCCTCCTCCTTTATCCATTATGGGTTCAACTTAAAAGGGTTGGTTTATTTCTCTTGAGTTGGAGTTACTTCTAGTAGCATAAGGCTATGGTCAAAATCCCCCCCAAAGGTGATCTGTTGTCGAATTCTAATGACTTCTTCAAGTAATTATTAAGATATTAGAAACTAATCTAATATTTTTGCTATGCGAGCCCCTCCTATTGTCTTGTTCCTCCAAGTTGGGGATAGCTTGGCAGGTTCTATATCCAACAATCCTACTTCCTCTAATTTTTTTAGAAAATATCATGATATATAGTCCACTTGTGTAATTGGTCCCCTGACTTTGAAGCTCCCAAGGTAAATTTTAATCCCCCCCCTGCACAACCAAACCATGTTGTATCCATTTCATTTGGAAAATCTTGTTCCAACATTCCACCTTGTCCAAAATACGGTCCATAAATATTCATAATGGTAATTTATTTCCTCGGGTCTAAAGAGAACAATGATGTCCCCACACCCATTGAGAAATACCTTGAGTTAGTAAGGGTAAAAGAGCCTTTCCTCCACCCAATGATGCCCCCCCACGATCTATAGCATCAATAAAACTAAATTCTTAGCTCCCAAGATGTTTTGAAAGAATGTGAATTATTTTCTCCCTATTATGTGAATTATTTTCTCCCTATTAGTCATAATTTCTTGCAAAAAATTAAACAAATGGATTTGTTGTCTCCACTAATTGTTTAAGGGCCAAGTTTTTGGAGGGATTGGCCAGCCCTTGGCAATTTGGGGTCAGAAAAATAATTTTTTATCCACATTGGAGGCATTTTCTCTATGATTCCCAATCAATTACAATTGTTTTCCACCTTTAATTTCAGAACTTGCTTGTTTTTGGGCTAGTGACATATATGATTTTCATCCTCCGTGTGTAGCTTTTTTTACCCTTTTCATCTAAAAACCACAAACCCCCTTCTACCTTCCTTGGGAAACCTTTAACACATTTACTTATTGATTTGATATTATATTTGAAAGTCTTCATGGAATTTAGATCACTGTGTGCTTCCATGATATCAGGTTTTATACTTAGTTTGGCAAATGACTCATATAAGGATTTTTCATATGTTAGTATCTTTCCTATACTAATAATAGGTATGAGGGGAGGGGGATTTGGGTTTTTTATCTTGGAAAGGATGGAATTAAAATCAATTCGATGTTCTTCACGTTTACTCTCTACATCTAATCTCCATGACCCAAATACCAAATTTTCAGGAGAGTGTCTTTTTGTTGAAGAGGAGGATGAATTTGACTTACCAATTTGTATCAAGTTTTCATTTTTGTCACTAGATGCTTCCATTTTCAGGTCCCTATGTTGATCTATCTCAGAGAGATGAGTTGCTTTGTCTGAGAGGGCCTTTTGTGGACAACTTAGAGCCATGTCACTTCCAAGTCTATGCCAACCCCAATGAGTAGCTTTCCTCCTTAATTCCTCCTTAATTCCTCCTCCTCTGCATTCAAAAACGTCTCTTACACCCAAAAATTTGTGAGGTTTGGATAGGTGCATTTAGCCGCTAGGTGTCTGTATTTGTGACATTGACTACACCTTAAAGGGAGGCATTCATAGTCAATGGTCTCGTGATACTTCATAGTCGATGGTATGGTGATATATCTCAATAACCATGCCAAACTCTATAGACTTTTCTAGTCCATTACTTACGTCCTATCCAACAAGAATTCGAGCCATCCCCATATACCCGAAATCATGATAAATCATGTCAATGTCATAAAATATGCCAAGGGAATTTCTAATTTCTTCAAAGATTGCATCCAACCACAAAACTAGTGGTAGCCCCATAAGTCTTGTTGAAACCAGTAATTGTTGAAATTATAACTCAGACAAGAAACTCCGCATAGGTTTCGTGTGAACATGCGAGAAGTAGTTCGAGATATTTTCGAAAAGTAAATTTTGTTTTGTAATTCACTTTAGTTAAAAAGTGAAAGTCTTATTTTTAACAGTTGAGTCTAAAACGTGTATTTCATGCATGCATGACTTAGACTAGGAGAAATATCAAAAATAAATTAGGGTTTTGGTATCGGCTAAAAGTATAAAGACGGTTCAAGATAGAGGGTTCACTTACACTTGAGTAGTTGAGTAGGTTGAGAGAGAGAGAGAGAAAGAGAGAGAGAGAGAGAGAGAGAGTAGGTAGCCATGAAAGAGGCATTTTTTGGTAGCAAGTAGGTTGTACTTTCTCACCAATATTGTACAGGTTGTATAGTATAACAGTAGGTGTACAAATCCATACAGTTGCATGGATCCACACAGTCCCTACAATGGTACAAAATTCATACATCATGGTTGTATTATAGTCATATAGTCATATAACAAGTTCATACTATTGTACAACAAGGTCATACTACTATACATAAGGTTTGCACTATCGTACAACGTTTTTTTGTTGTTTTGTTGATTTTCTAGTATATTGTACCTCTCAAGAAGGTTGTATAGCTCAATTTTAGAGGGTGATTTTAATAACCATACAGTTGTTTGTTTTAATAACCTTACAAAGGTTTCCATGTAATTTTTTCGAAGAAATACAAATCTAGTTTCGAAGGAGTAATTACTTGTGTATGTATGACATTGTTTATGCTTCCACTATTTGATTTCCATCTATTGTGTGATTAATGATATGGTTTGAAATTTATTTCTGCATTAATTAAATTAAGAAATCTACTTGTTTGATTGAGATCATAAGGACTTTAGGCCCCTAGGGCCTAGAATTTTCACACAGTATTAGAGCTTATTTATTTGATTGAGATTCTCTAGGATTTTCTTCGGTAAATCAACTGCAAGGAAGAAGGACCAGTAGTGAGAGGGTTTCAAAGTTTTATTTTCATATTTGGGAGTTTGTGCAGTATATCTCAGAGATGGAAACACTATGCTTCAAGCTTGAGGACATATTGGATGGTGTCTCTAATTTCTTTTTGTGGAAAGTGAGGGTTGCACTCTTACTAGAGGAGAATGATCTCTGGGATATTATCAAGAATGTTGTGACTCCACCTACAAATATGCAGCAATTGGTAGCTCACAAAAAGAGGGAAGTGAAGGCCAAGTGGATGGTTTTGGATGCCATAAAGGATCATTTAATCCCTCATGTATGCAATCAGAAGACAACAAAGGAGATGTTCAATGCCATGGTTAGTATCTACTTGATTCAAAACATAAATAGGAAGATGGTATTGAAAAACAAACTCAGATCCATAGTGATGACTAGATTAGACACAATCACCAGTTACCTTATGAATATCACATATATTTGTGATCAACTTGTAGCAATTGGGGAGAAGGTTGAAGATGTAGAGCTAGTGAACATGGTGTTGAATGGATTCCCAGCTTCATGGAAATCATTTGTCAAAGGTATTTTTGCTTGGGATAGCCTTCCCAACTTTAAGAGGCTTTAGGATGATTGTATCCAGGAGGAGACTCAGATGGAGTGAAATACCAACAAGGAGGATGGTGAAGAGAACCTAGCTCTATTTGGTTAGTCAAATAAGGACAACGTTGAAGGACCCAACAAGGGTAAGGGAACGAGTGAGGATTCATCCTCACAGCTACGAAAGAAGGACTCGAGTAAAATCAAGTGCTTTGTTTTTCATAAGCACAGTCATTGTGCATCACAATGCCGAGTGAAGAAGAAGGGTAAAGAGGAGAAGCAACATATGCAGGTAGTAGCCTCTACAAAAACTAAAATGAACGAGTTTGTTTCCAAGTTCAAAAAGGATTTATCATTGGTATCTTGCCTTTCTATTAGCATGATTATGAGGAATGTGTGGTATGTGGACAATGGGGCATCTTGACATATGACATCATCTTGGTAGTTATTTGCTAGTATGAAGAAGCAGGACTTAGGAGCATAGGTTGAGCTATGTGATGATGTGAATTACCCAGTAGCAGGAGTTGGTACTATTCCCTTTCAGCTCAAGTCAAAGAACTCTGTATACTTTGATGGTGTCTTATTTGTACTAGGTCTTAGGAAGAATTTTCTTTTAGTTTTTGTTATGGAAGTTAAGGGCTTTACAGTGGAGTTCAAGAACCAACAAGTCCTCATTAGATCAAAGGAATATAGCCCATATATAGCTCAAGTGATAGGGGTTAGAGAAGGTAAGTTGTACATGTTGCAAAGTGAACCTATTTGAGCCCTGATGCATAACAATGATAGCTTGTGTGAGTTGTGGCACAAGAGGATGGGGCACTTGCATCACAAAGCATTTCCTATTCTAAGGTAGATAGTCATAGGTCTTCTATAGTTCAGAGTCGAGCAACATGGTGTATGCAGAGGGTGCACTCTTGATAAGCATGCCAAGGTTGTTTTCCCAAGCAACAAGCATAGGTCTAAGGAGATTTTATACATAGTGATAGAGGATGGGGAGCAAGAAGCTTTGAAGGTTGAGCCTGGATCATCAATGATTTCTAGAGCAGTACGACAACCTTTCAATGGAGAAGGGGAGAAAATATCCCCTTGCAATTTTTTCAATAGACCTCGATGGTTTAGTGAGACGTTGAGGGGTTCTCAGGAGCATGATGAGACTCCTAGGAGCACATTTAGAGAGAGAATACCTTCGAATAAGTTTCTAAACTACATGGCATTGATGAGTAACATTCCAGATTCCCATCCTTACATCTTTCAGGAGGCAGTAGACCAACAGGTACGACGGATGCCATGGTGGAGGAGTACACCTCCGTCATGAAGAATGAAGTTTGGGACATAGTGCCAAGATTGGAGGGGAAGTCAATTGTGAGTTCTAGGTGGCTCTATAAGATCAAGCATTATGTAGATGGAAGCATTGAAAAATTCAAAGTGAATTTTGTGGCAAGAGGGTTTTCCCGCAGAGAGGGAGTGGACTACGAGGATAATTTTGGTCCAGTCACCAGGTACACAAAGCAACCTTAGGGATTTGAAGTAAGTGGGAAGGAGTCCCATGTTTGTTTCGTAGTGAACACCTTGAATCAATTCATGGTGGAGCCAGGGAATGAGCACTAGGTAGCAAAAAAACATATGCTCAGGTATTTGAGGGCCATGACGGAGCACATGATAAGATATATTGGAGAAGTGAAGTTGTAGGTGTACACAAAATCAAATTTGGTAGGAAGTGAAGTATATAAGAAGAGCACCTTAGGGTAATGCTTTATCTTGGGATCAATGATGGTATCCTAGTTCAATAGGAAACATAATCATGTGGCACTTAACTCAATAGAGAGCAGAGATCATTTCATACAAGAAATTATTCAAATGGAAGCAATGAAGCTCCAATATATTCTGATGGATCAATAAGTAGTTGATATTCTGACCAATTCCTTGGAAAGAGGGAATTTTGAAGCATTTAGAGACAAAATTGGATTGGTGCAAAATTCTTTCCTAGCTAAGAGAGAGTGTTGAGAATGATAGCTCGAACAAGATCTTTTGCACATGTTCCATGTTGTATATTTTAACCTTGTACAATCAATTACTACAAATGGATTCTTAATAAAAGCAGAAAAGATACAATGGCACACACACACATTACACAAATATTTTACCCTGGAAATCCAAACTAGGAAAACCAACAACCTTTTTAGAGTCACACCTCTAATTATTTATTCATCATCATCCTCATTGATTACAATACACAATATATATATATATATATATATATATATATGATCCCACGACATCCAAAACCCCTAATCCATTCACCCAGATTAGTCAACAACCCTAATTCCTTAACTGAAATTGGAAAACCATGTGCCCAAAAACCGCTAAAAACATATGCAAAAACCGCCCAAAAAAAATTGGGGGCTCCACCCTTTGTGACCCCCCCGCACGTTTGGCACAACGCAGACATTAGGTCTAGTCATGCAAAGAATATAACATATACCCAACACATGTGAACATGCGAGAAGTAGTTCGAGATATTTTTGAAAAGTGATTCTATTTTTGAAAAATAAATTATATTTTGTAATTCACTATAGTTTTTTTTTCCACATAAAAAGTGGGCATTGGAGTCCACCTAGGAAATACAATTCGTCCCACTCTCTAGCCCATAAGCGAGAATGAGAGTGATGGTACCTTGCCAACCCCACACTAAGATCCTCGAACAACAACTTGCTCACATGTACATACCTTACCCCCCTCTGGAATTTAACATGTGACCTCCAAGGAAAAAATCCATGTTCTTAACCATTAGGCCCACTCAAGTTGTACAATGTAATTCACTTTATTTAAAAAGTTAAAATCGTATTTTTAGCAGTTGAGTCTAAAAAGTGTATTTCATGCATGCATGAATTGTGCTAGGAGTAATCTAAAAAATAGATTAGGGTTTTGGTCTCAGCTAAACGTATAAATATAGGTCAAGATAGAGAGTTCACATACACTTGAGCAGGTTGAGAGAGAGAGAGAGAGAGAGCAAGCAGATAGGAAAGAGGCATTTCCAGGGAGCAATGATATGACCCCAAGGGGGGGCATATATGAGGTTAAATGTATATGATATGACCCTAATGGGGGCATATATGGGGTTAAATTTACATGCAATGTGTAAATATATATGTAATAGGGTCAACCTAGCATATATTGGGTTAAATGTATATGATATGACCCCAAGTGGGGGAATATATGGTTTTGTACATGATGTGTACTTTTGGTTTATCATGACATTTTAAGCTTTTGGTTCATGACATTTGGTTTTAGAGTATCGATCCTAGGGTTTGTTGCTTCAAGCGAGTCATCTTGGAAATTTTACTATAACGTTTTTTTGCAATTCTCTCAAACTTTGCAATTTTTAGGAAGCTGAGAAGACATATATAACAAAGCACACATGGCAAAATTTTTAGGTTTTGGATCATTTTACATTCGGAGATATAGCCTGTGGAAGTTAGGGATTTTTACTATCCCTAAAATTAGTCTCAAACAAGTCATTTTGGGAATTTGGATATAATTTTTTGTTGGTAATATTTAAAACTATGAAATTTTTAGGAGTCTGAGGAAACATATTGAAGTACAAGTGGTAGAAATTTTGGGTTCTAAGATGCTATAATTACTGAAAGACAGGTTGTGGAAATTAGGTTTTTTGTACTAATCCTAAACTTGTCTCAAACATGTGTTCTAGGTAAAACAATCATATCTGATTCAGTAAAGATTCACATTCAATCTAACCAGTTGCATTGGAAAGAAAATAATCCATAGTTTTTTGGGTCCAAATTTGAGAATGATATCTAAACTATTGGCTACATGACATGCCATAAAAGTTCGATATCTACAAAATTCCAAGACTCAACAAGTTTTGGGAAAGTTACCATAACTTTCACTTGACACATCAAATTTTGGTCACACCTGTGGCATTGTAGATAATACATATCAGAGTACTACATGGCAAAATATCATACTCGGAAGGGATGAAATTCATAGATACACTAGGAAAAAGGTCAACTAGATGGATAGACTCCAAATCAAGGTTTTAAAATGTGTGTTAACTTAAAACTATCATAACTTTTGATTGGGATGTCTGATTGAGGTGATTCAAAATCTATTGTAAAGAGAACAAACATGAGATTATATTGGAAAAAGGATAAATATTGGATAATTACTACTAATATATTGTGGTTGTAGTTGATATTTGTGTTAGACATCACTTAAGAATCAATGGTATTACCTAAATTTATAGGAGATGAAGATAAAGGTGAAATCAATCCTATGGAATGGTTGAGGTTGGTAAAGGAATATGGTATGACTCCTTCAAGGGCAAGAAAATATTCTTTTGGTGAAACTTGGAAGTGGTGGATGAGTATTGATAAGAATATTAGATGGAACATCACATGGGAATAAATTGAAAAACTCTTCTCAGATAAATGGATCAAGGATACCCCCAAATGGGGTGACACACGGCAATGACTCGCCACCTGACTCTGCATTGAGCCATAGCATAAATGTTGATGGCCGCCACCCATCCTCTCTGCATTTACGATGGTAGACGGTCATTACAGCCGCTATACGGAGGAGGGACTCCTCCCTCGCGCGAAAGCTCTCGCTCATACTGCACTCAGCATGACATGGTTTATGGATAGCCCGACGAATCCGTCATTTGGAAATTCGAAACCTTAAGCGCCTGGACAGAGATAGTTCGCTCTCGTTTTGGACCTCCCCGTCGATTGGGAGCTCTGGTGCAGCTTTGGTTCCTTATCGTCTTGGCTCACTTTCGTTTCACTGCATTCTCTCTGCATTGTCATCCACCACTCAACAACAATGACCAGGAAGCGAGGTAGGCCTCGCCGCGGCTCGGCCTGGTACACCCACAAAGAGAAAAGGCAAAGGAGGAAGAACCTGGAGCGCGCTCTGTCGATGGAAACCTCCATTCTTAGGAAGAGGGCTCGCGCTGACCAATTGGCTCTGCATGCCATTATTGCTAAGACTGGGACAGAGCGTAGCAGTCATACCATGGTAATTGAGCCTGGAAGCAGTCTGGAGGGTGGCGCCGCAGACGAGTTTCCAACTTGCTATGTTGAAGAAATGTCGTTCGTGGAGGAATTCGTGACCACCCCGGAACCCCAAGCCATGACACTGGACTTACAGGATGGTAGCAGTCCTAAAGACGAGACGACAACAGATTTCCCCGTGTGCATCATTGAGGAGATACCGTGGATGGGTGACTACAGTCCCATCAGCCATGCTGAGCAGGTAACGATCGAGGTCGAGGCTCGGGACAAGGCTTGCACCGAAGGGAACTTGGACGAGACCAGACCAGGGATGAAGGAGGAAGCGGCCGGTGCAGAACTGACTGAGATCGAGGCCAGAGCTGGGATGAATGTGGAAGTGGGAAACAAAATCTTTGACGACGCAGGTGTTCATGACTCGCATGGTCCTTTCCTCCGTGCAGAGCATCTGGCTCTGGTGTTCGAACTCCGAGGCCACATGGAAGACTAGGAGCACAGAGCCCTTCTCATGGGATAGCGTCTGGACTTGCTCCTTGACACGTACTCCAATGCTCCAACAAAGAGGAAATGTCCATTCTGTGCACAACCATTTGCCATCCCAGTCGGGTCCACGTGGAAGACAGGCAAGGGCGACAGGTCACCGGGTATCTAGGTTTTCCTTTGCTAGTTTTTTTTATGTTTAATCATGTTGTTGCTACATGTAAACTTGACCTATGGCCATCTGTCCTGGTTTCCTTCGGGCAGGACAGAGGGCAAAACAGTTTTCCAAACTATGTTGGTTTCCGGTAAAACGACAACATTTTTGGTGGCTCAAAACTATATCTCTGTATATTTTGTCAATGTTTCTATGATAACTTAATATAGCAGGTTCTACCTTTTTTACTTCAAAAAAAAAATAAAAATGGATCAAGGATACAAAATGGAGATGCATAGAAAAAAGATGAGTTAATTGAAGCTAAAGAAAAAGTTTCCAAATTGAAAAAGGATAATGAAGAGCTAAGCAAATATATTATAAAGAAAAATGATAAGTTCGCCAAGATGCAATCCCTTAATGAATCACTCATTAAGGAGGTTAAGAACTTAAAGCAAGAAAATAGTAGCAAAGTAAAATGGGGAAATGATGATTCAAGGGAAGAATTGAAAAAGAAAGATGCAGAAATCAAAAGGTTAAGTAAGCATAATTAAGAATTTCTTAATGATGTTAAGAAGGTGAAAAGGCGATTACATGAGTCTGAATCAAATAATAGGGATGGAGAAATTACCACTAAATGTGAATAGGAAATTTGCAAGAAAGATGAGGAATCCCTAAATATTGATGAGGTAAAATTAGAAATGAAATCTGGAATTGAAGAAAGATGTAAGAATTTGACGAACGAGGTCACACTACAACTTCAAAATGATAAAGAAGAAAGATTCAAGAAGGTCACCAGAAGATACTTGAAGAGGTTGACTCCATCTAAAGGATGTACATGATAAATATATTGTTATTATCCAAGGATAGAGTAATCAAAGACCAAGCAAAGATGATAGAGGATTCCATTGTCTTTGAAAATAAGACAGATAAAATGGGTATGCACAGTGAAGGAAAACCATCAAATGTGAAACCATATCGACACCTCATTACGAGGAAATATTTCAAGAAATACAAGAAGATTGGTATCAACATTATCATGGAAGAAGATCGAATACTCATCAATATTCATGGAACAAGCCATCACAAAACCATTCTTCAACAAGCTATTATCAAATACCAACAACTACTACAATTTGGAGAAGTTACAACAACAATAAATTGAATCAAAAGAAATAAAATTATGTAAAAACTATTAAGACCAAAAAGAGTTGACTTTGGATGGATGGATCATCATCAATGGAAAGAAGAAAGTAGGAACATAAGAAAATCATATTACTTGGTTTCATCACATGTAAAGCCTTTAACTGCAAAGCTTTGAGGACAAAGCTTTTTGAAGGAGGGTACTATGGTATGATCCCGAGGGGTGCATATATGGGGTTAAATGCATATGATATGACCCCAATGGAGGGCATATATGGGGTTAAATGTACGTGTAACGTGTAATGTATATGTAATAGGGTCATCCTAGCATATATGGGGTTAAATGTATATGATATGATCCCAAGTGGGGGCATATATGGGTTTAAATGTACATGTAATGTGTAAATGTATATGTAGTAGGGTTGGCCTAATAATAAAGGGGCCACAGTGCAATTTATGAGAGGTGTATATAGATATCATGTAGTCCTTATGGAGGATATGTGATTTGGGATGTATGGATGCATTTGGGTATTTAGAGGAGGTTCACATATTCTTTAAGGATTTATTTTGTAACTTATATCTCTTATCTTTATTGGAGTTGTGATCTATGTTCACATTGGTGTACATGGTGTGTACTTCTAGTTTATCATGAAATTTTAAGGTTTTGGTTAATAATATTTGGTTTTAGAGCATCGATCCTAGGGTTTTGTTTCTTCAAGTGAGTCATCTTGATATTTTCACTATAAAAAAAAATTGCAAATATTTCAAACTTTGGAATTTTTAGAAAGATGAGAAAACATAGTGAAGTACGCGTGGTAAAAATTTCAGGTTCATGGTTATTTTACTTTTGGAGATACAACCCATGGAAGTTAATGATTTTTACTATCCCTAAAATTAGTTTCAAACAAGTCATTTTGGGAATTTCGATATAAATTTTTGTCTATAACATTTGAAACTGTGACATTTTTAGGAGCCTGAGGAAACATATTGAAGTACGAGTGGTAGAAATTTTGGGTTTTGATATGCTATAATTATTGAAATACAGACTATAGAATTTAGGGTTTTTTAACTAACCCTAAACTTGTCTCAAATGGGTGTTCTGGGTAAAATAGTCATATCTGATTCAATAAAGATTCAAATTCAGTGAAACTATGATGCAGGAGCATCACCGAACCATCAAGTGAGCCAGCGCAGAAGCAGAAAGACAGCTAGACAAGCCAGCACAAATTTTGAAATGCTTTGGGATTGTTGCGCAAATCTTAAATGAGTCATTTAAGAGAGGTGCACTTGTATATTGTAATGGACCTTGAGCAGATAGCTCTTGTCCTTAGGTAGATAGTCGGCATTTAATGTAGTTAATGTTGGTAGATAGGATTTTAATTCTAGATTTGATAGCTTAGAATCCAAGAGGGAAAACAGATATAGACACCCTCATTGTATCTTTGTAACATAACCCCTGAACATAGAACAAGAGAAGGAAAAGAAGAGCAAACAGAGGACTGTGTGAAGAACACCCATGTACAGACATTTGAATTAATAGAAGAAATTTGATTCAAATTCATGGTTTGTGTTGATTCTCTGTGTGTTGATGTTGATATGCTCATGAATGTTTATTCCGGTCATATATTTGCTTTTATATGTTGTGTATGTGATTTCATGTGTGAATTGAAGTCTGAGAAGGGGAGTGAATGAGTTTCAATTGTTTCTCTAAGTGAACCAGAGATTCTTGCAAGGAGTGCAGTTGAATCGTCTGCAAGGAGTGCATTGACAGAAGGGTTCAATTAGAGTTAGCTTTTGTCCCCATTCGTCTCAGAAGTGAAACTAGGCACAGTGCCATGCAAGGAGTGCGCAGGCCAAGGGAAAGCCTCAGGGTTGTGAACCAGAGTAAGGAGCTGAAGACTGCTGCTGCAGGAGTGCGCAAAGTCGAGAGACTTCAACACTCAGTCAAGGTTGAAGAGTTGTCGCAAGGAGTGCGTGCAAAGAGTTCTCTTTTCTAAGAGACTGAAGTCGTGGAGAAGTTCAAGAGGAGTAGGCCTTCGAATTCACTGAAGGATAAGTGCAGGGAAGCTGCCGTTGAAAGTCTGAGGGAAGCGTCACAGGTTGGCGAGCGAGTGAATGAGTCTCGTGGGGAGACACTTCTTCATTTCGTCGGATTATCAAAGGAAGAACGGACAGTCGAAATCCTCTGAGGAGATTTCGCGAAGTTCCGAGGGCCGTTGGATCTTACAGAGGTGCAAGGAGGTTACGGCTAGAACATCAGAAGGTTTAAAGCCTAGGAAGGGCAGATTCGTCGATCCCGAGTCTCAGGGACCATTGGATCTACACGTGATATCGTGTATCGGAGATTCACGAGGCGAAGCTCCTAAAGATTGCAAAGAGAATTGCGATATCGCGAGTAGCGATATCCCGATAAGATCAGAACCGTCCATCAGCAGGGACATGTGTCAGGAGATCCGAGGAAGTCGTGAATCAGAGTATCGGGGTTTTCGAGAACAAGATACTCAGACAGTTTGAAATCGTGATAGAGTAAAAGTCCTGACAAAGTGAGAGGAAGTCAGCATTGACTGGCCATCGGGTCTCGAGGATTCGAGAGCCTAGTGGTTGATAGTGAACTTGCGAAGTCGTGAGTTATGATTTCCCGATAAGTAAAGAGGGGGAAGTCGCATGAAGATATCTGTGGGTGCAGATTTACTGATAGGGAAATAGAAGAACTTTAGTGTTTCTTCGGGCCGAAAGAAGAAGAAGATCCTGTGAGAGCGGACGTGCTCCGAGGAGTGAAGTTGCGCCAAGTGGTATCAGAGCAGTAAAAGTCTCTTTACTTTATGTAGCAGAGGGAAAGAAAAATTTGCCATGCCGCCCAGGAGAGAAAGACAATCACCTGATCCAGAGGACAGGGAGGTGCGGAGAAGAGGCAGGCAGGTAGTCAATCCAGAAATGGAGAGGCAGATGCGTGATCTCCGAGCGAGATTCGAAGACATGGAGACAGCTCAAAGACGCACAGCTAGTGCAGAGGATCTTAGTGATTCCGAGAGTGAAATAGAGGTTGAACGCGAGGAGGAATTTACAGCTGAAGACGCAGCCAGCGAGTGGTTAATTAAAGCTATTGCCAGGATGGGTGCAAAGGCAAAGATGGACATTCCAGTTTACGAGGGAAATCTGAATGCAGAGGAGCTACTAGATTGGATTAGATCTCTGGATACTTACTTTGACTACGAATACGTCGAAGAAGACAAGAAGGTCAAGCATGCTATTACACGCTTGAAAGGACATGCAGCCTTATGGTGGGACGAGTTACAAGATGACAGACGCTGCAAGGGCAAGCAGAAGATCAAAAGTTGGGATCGAATGATCGTGAAGATGAAAGTGAAGTTCATCCCGAGAGACTATCAAATTTCTTTGTTTAGCAGAATGCAGAACCTGAGACAGAAGCTGATGACAGTGAAAGAATACACTGAGGAATTCTATCGACTGAACATCAGAGCAGGTCATCGGGAGAGTGATGATGAGAAGGTTGCCATATATCTGAATGGTTTGAGATACGACATTCAGGATGAATTGAGCATGGTAACCATCTGAACAGTTGAGGATGCTTATCAGATGGCTTTGAAAGCAAAAGAGAAGTTGAGCCGTAAGCAAGGTCAGCGAGGGCGAGGCAGGAGTCAGCCCAGAGGCAAAGCAGTTGCCCAGGATAAATACCAGAAGCCCAAGGAGGAATGGAAGAAACCTCAGGGTAAAGTTGAAAGAGGTGG
>SNQJ01S0138862.1:14168-25287 GCA_010110895.2 Picea sitchensis | reverse complement strand
AAATTTTGGTCACACATGTGGCATTGTAGAGAATACATATCATACTACTACGGGCCAAAATTTTAGACTCGGAAGGGACAAAATTTCATAGATACATCATGACAAAGGTTGGCCAGAAGGATAGACTACAAATCAAGGTTTTAAACGGGATGTTAACTTAAAACTATCATAACTTTTGATGGGAATGTCTACTTGAGGTGAGTCAAAAGCCATTTGAAAAAGAAAAAACAAGATATTATATTGGAAAAAGGATAATAAATATATTGGATCATTATTACTAATATATTGTGGTTGGAGTTTAGGGTTGTGGTTATACCTCACTTAAGAATCAATGGCATTACCTAAATTTACATGAGTTAAGATAAAGATGAAATCAATCCTATAAAATGGTTGAGGTTGGTAAAGGAATATAGTATGTCTCCTTCAAGGGAAATAAACTATTTATTTGGTGAAGTTTAGAAGTGGTGGAAGGTTGGAAGTGGTGGATGAGTATTGATAAGGATACTAAATGGAACATCACATGGGAATAATTTGAAAAATTCTTCTAAGGTAAATGGATTAATTATAGAAAAATGGAGGAGATGCATAAAATTTAAGATGAATTAATTGAAGCTAAAGAAAAGATTTCCAAATTGAAAAAGGATAATGAAGAGCTAAGAAAATACATTATAAAGAAAAACATTGAGTTCGTCAAGATGCAATCCCTTAATGAATCACTCATTAAGGAGGTTAAGAACTTAAAGCAAGAAAAGAGTAGCAAAGCGAAGTGGCAAAATGATGATTCAAGGGAAGAATTGAAAAACAAAGATGAATAAATCAAAAGGTTACGTAAGCATAATCAAAAACTAATTAATGACGTTAATAAGGTGAAAAGGAAATTATAGGAGCTTGAATCAAAGAATAGGGATGAAGATATTACCACCAAACTCAAAGAGGAAATTTGCAAGAAGGTTGAGGAATCCCTAAATATTGATGAGGCAGAATGATAAATGCAATCTAGAATTGAAGAAGGAGGTAAGAATTTGATAGACGGGGTCACATTACAACTTCAAAAGGAGAAAGAAGACAAGATTAAAGAAGGTAACCAGAGGATACTTGAAGAAGTTGAACTCCATCTAGAAGATGTACATGCTAAATATATTGTTATTTTCCCCAAGGCTATAGTAATAAAAGACCAAGAAAAGATGATAGAGGATTACATTGCCTTTGAAAATAAGATAGATGAAATGGGTATGCCTAGTGAAGGAAAACCATCAATTGTGAAACCATATCGACACCCTCATTACTAGGAAAGATTTCAAGGAACACAATAAGATCGATATCATCATTATCATGGAAGAAGATGGAATACTCATCAATATTCATGGAACATGGCATCACAAAACCTTTCTTCAAAAAGCTATTATTAGAGACCAACAACTACTACAAATTGGAGAAGTTACAACAAAAATACATGGAATCAAAGGAAAGAAAATTATGTAACAACCAACCTTCAAGTATTAAGTCCAAAAATAATTGATTTTGGATGGATGGATTTTCATCAATGGAAAGAATAAAGCAGGAACGTAAGAAAATCATATTACTTGGTTTCATCACATGTAAAACCTTTAACTGCAAAGCTTTGAGGACAAATCTTTTTGAAGGAGTGTGTTATGATATGACCCCAAGGGGGGCATATATGGGGTTAAATGCATATGATATGAGCCTAATGGGGGAAGGGGGGGGTGGCGGCGGGGGGTATACGAGGTTAAATGTACATGTAATGTGTAAATGTATATGTAATAGGGTCAGCCTAACATATATGAGGTTAAATTTATATGATATGATCCCAAGTGGGGGCATATATGGGGTTAAATGTACATGTAATGTGTAAATATATATGTAATAGGGCCAACCCAATAATAAAGGGGCCACATGTGCAATGTGTGAATGGGTGTATATAGAGATTATGTAGTCATTATGGAGGACATGTTATTTTGGATGTATGAATGTATTTGAGTATTTGGAGGAGGTTATCATATTCTTTAAGGAGTTATTTTGTAACTTATCTCTCTTATCTTTATTAGAGTTGTGTTCCATGTTCACATTGGTGTACATGGTTTGTACTTCTATTTTATCATGACATTTTAAGGATTTGGTTCATAACATTTGGTTTTAGAGCATTGATCCTAGGGTTTTGCTACTTCAATCAAGTCATCTTAGAATTTTCGCTATAAATTGTTTTTGTAAACGTTTCAGACTTTGCAATTTTTAGGAAGCTACAAAGACATAGTGAAGTACGCATGGTAAAAATTCCAGGTTCTGGATCATTTTAATTTCGGAGATACAACCTATGGAAATTAGGAATTTTTACTATCCCTAAAATAAGTCTCAAATGAGTCATTTTGGTAATTTCAATATAATGTTTTGTCGATAACATTTAAAACTGTGAAATTTTCAGGAGTCTAAGGAAATATATAAAAGCACGAGTGGTAGAAATTTTGGGTTCTAAGATGCTATAATTACTAAAAGAAAAATTGTGGAAGTTAGGGTTTTTTGACTAACCCTAAACTTATCTCAAACATATGTTCTAGGTAAAATAAACATATATGTTTCAGTAAAGATTCACATTCAATGCAACTAGTTACATTGGAAAGATAATAGTCCATAGTTTTTCGGGTCCAAATTTTAGAATCATATTTGAAATATTGGATACATGGCATGCCATAAAAGTTCGATATCTAGCAAATTCCAAGAGTCAACAAGTTTTGGGAAAGTTACCATAACTTTCACTTGGCACATCAAATTTTGGTCACACCTGTGGCATTGCAGAGAATACATATCATGGTACTACAGACTCAGAAGATTTGAAATTTCATAGATACATCATAACAAAT
Organism: Picea sitchensis; assembly: GCA_010110895.2. Taxonomy (NCBI): domain Eukaryota; kingdom Viridiplantae; phylum Streptophyta; class Pinopsida; order Pinales; family Pinaceae; genus Picea; species Picea sitchensis. Next base: position 22,411 of record SNQJ01S0138862.1, on the reverse strand, counting down.
GTCAATTCGAAGGACAGACTCCAAATCAAGGTTTTAAAAGGTATGCTAACTTAAAACTATCATAACTTTTGATTGGGATGTTTGATTGAGGTGATTCCAAATCCATTGCAAAGAGAAAAAAACAAGAGATTATATTATAAAAAGGATAATAAATATATTGGATCACTACTCCTAATATATTGTGGTTGGAGTTGAGAGTTGTAGTTAGACCTCACTTAAGAATCAATGTCATTACCTAAATTTACAGGAGATGAAGATAAAGATGAAATCAATCATATGGAATGGTTGAGGTTGGTAAAGGAATATAGTATGACTCCTTTAAGGGCAATAAATTGTTTTCTTGGTGAAGCTTGGAAGTGGTGGATGAGTATTGATAAAGATACTAGATGAAACATCACATGGGAAGAATTTGAAAAAAAATTCTTAAATAAATGGATCAAGGATACAAAAATGGAGGAGATGCATAAAATTCAAGATGAGTTAATTGAAGATAAAAAAAAAGTTTCCAAATTATAGAAGGATAATGAAGAGTTAGGAAAATATATTATAAAGAAAAACTATGAGTTCGCCAAGATGCAATCCCTTAATGAATTAATCATTAAGGAGGTTAAGAACTTAAAACAAGAAAAGACTAGCAAAGCAAAGTGGGAAAATGATGATTCAAGGGAAGAATTGAAAAAGAAAGATGAAGAAATCAAAAGGTTGCATAAGCATAATCAAAAACTTCTTAATGATGTTTTTTTTTTTTTACTTTGGAATAGAGCCTGGGGAAACCCACCGGGCACTTCCCCTCATTTCGAGGATGGTACCCGGGGTAAACTGTATTTTGTAGAAAGTCGAGGCTTTTTTGATAGCTTGCTCATTTAAGAGCTCAACATGTCACTTGCAAAAATTGAACCTGGGTGGGGGATGTTGGGTATGTGTTATATTCTTTGCATTTAGGAGCTCAACATGTCACTTGCAAAAAAAAATTATGCCTCGAGAAACGTGACACTTACCTCGAGAAACGTGTCATGTATTTAGGTGGTTTTTCGGCACATGGTTTTTCTATTTCAGGTTAAAGAATTAGGGTTTTGGACTAATCCAGGTCATTGGGTTAGAGTTTTGGATGCTGCTGGCTCCTATATGTATATTGTATTGTAAATAATGTAACACAATGAATGAATATAGAATATGTTGGTTTTCCCGATTTGGGTTTCCAAGGGAAAAATCTCTGTGTAATGTTTGTATTTGCCATTGTATTTTTTCTGTTCTTTTTTGAATATCTGTTTACAGTAGATATTGTACAAGGTTAGAATTTACAGGGGGGGAAACACCCCTCAACACAAACCACTTGGGCTAAACCCAATTGACATTCTTAATGATGTTAAGAATGTGAAAAGGTGATTATAGGAGTCTGAATCAAAGAGTAGGGATGGAGATATTAGCACCAAACTTGAAGAGGAAATTTGCAATAAGGTTAAGGAGTCTCTAAATATTGATGAGATAAAATAAAAAAAATGCAGTCTAGAATTGAAGAATGACATGAGAATATGATAGATGGGGTCATGTTACAGCTTCAAAAGGAGAAATAAGACAAGATTCTAGAAGGTCACCGGAAGATATTTGAAGAAGTTGAACTCCATCTAGAGGATGTACATGCTAAATATATTGGTATTATCTCCAAGGTTAGAATAATCAAAGACCAAGCAAAGATGATAGATGATTCTATTGTCTATGAAAATAAGATAGATGAAAAGGGTATGTAGAGTGAAGGAAAACCGTCAAATATGAAACCATATCGACACTCTCATTACCAAGAAATATTTCAAGGAGAACAAGAAGATCAATATCAACATTATTATGGAAGAAGATGGAATACTCATCCATATTAATGGAACAAGGCATCACATAACCATTATTCAACAAGTTATTATTAGATACCAACAACTACTACAAATTGGAAAAGTACAACAACAATACATGGAATCAAAGGAAAGAAAATTATGCAACAACCAACCTTCAAGTATTAAGACCAAAGAGCACTGATTTTGGATGGATGGATCATCATCAATAGAAAGAAGAAAGCAAGAACATAAGAAAATAATATTACTTGGTTTCATCACATGTAAAGCCTTTAATTGCAAAGCTTCTAGGAGAAAGATTTTTGAAGGAGGGTACTATGATATGACCCCTAGGGGGACATATATGGGGTTAAATGTATATGATATGATCCCAAGGGATGGCATATATGGGGTTAAATGTATATGATATGACCCCAAGTGGAGGCATACATGGGGTTAAATGTACATGTAATGTGTAAATGTTTATACAATAGGGTCGACCTAATAATAAAAGGACCACATGTGCAATGTGTGAATAGGTATATATAGAGATCATATAGTCATTATGGAGGACATGCAATTTGGGATGTATGATTGTATTTGGGTATTTGGAGGAGGTTCTCCTATTTTTTAAGGAATTATTTTGTAACTTATCTGTTTTATCTTTATTGGAGTTGTGATCCACATTCACATTGGTGTACACGGTGTGTACTTCTAGTTTATCATGACATTTTAAGGTTTTAGTTTTGGTGAAAGTCTTATTTTTAGTAGTTGAGTCTAAAAAAATTATTTCATGCATGTAATACTTAGTCTAGGGGTAATCTCAAAAAGAGAATAGGGTTTTGGTCTCAACTAAAAGCATAAAGATAGGTCAAGATAGAGAGTTCACATACGCTTGAGAAGTTGAGCAGGTTGAGAGAGAGAGAGAGAGCATACATCTAGGAAAGAGGCATTTCCAGGCGGCAAGCAGGGTGTATTTTATCACTAGTACTGTACATTGCGTACAGATCCGTACAGTTCATACATAATCGGTACAGTTGTACGAAATTCAAACACCGGGGCTGTAAGATAGTCATACAATAGGGCCGCACAATAGTTTTCCGTTGTTTTGTTGATTTTCCAGTAGATTGTACTTCTCAGGTAGGTCATACAACTCAAGTTCATACTGTGATTTTTAATAACCATGCAATTGTTGGTTTCCTTAATGTAAGTTTTTTGAAGGAATGAAAAGCTAGTTTTGAAGGAGTAATTACTTGTGTATGTATGAAATTGTTTATGCTTCCACTATTTGATTTAAATAATTGTGTGATTAATGCTATGGTCTAATTTTTTTTTTGTATTAATTAAATTATGCAATCTACTTGTTTGATTGAGATCATAAGGACTTTAGTCACCCGGGGCTTGGAATTTTCATAGTAGTAAGTCTAGATGAGTTGTTCTAGCATCAAAGTCCAGTTGCCAGTTTTTAAGAAACAAGGGTTGGGTTCCCCACTTCCACCTATTTCGTAGAATTTTATTAACTTCGCCCATGAACCTTAATATCCAAACCCTCCCACCTTGAACAAGGTTAAACTTCAAGGTGAGCTTCTCACTAAAGGTTTGAAGTTTGCTTTTTCCTATTCCTTTAAAGAGCCATTGTTCATTCTTTAATGAGGAAAACAACCCCCAAGAGCCAACTCCACCATTTCCAAAGTATCATTTAACCTTGTCTTTTCCCCCAAGGTGTAGGTTTACAAGATCCTACATCTTCCTAATGCATTTGTGGTGTTTTTTATTCCTCACAATCTCAGGGTTTTGTAAACCTATTCCATATGATTCAGGGTTTGTACCACTCATTAGTTTGTAGTTTAGAATTTCCCCTATGAACCTTGGTTTGGTAATTTGGCCATCATTCCTAATCTTGTCATAGTAGGGGTATTCCAAAGCTCTGATGGTACTGTTCGGATGAAAAGCACTTGCAGAGGCATCACGTGACAATATAAATTCCTTGTTCGGTTATGGGATTTGAACTAAAAGCATAGGATCCCTTGGATCACACCAAGTGTATGACTTAGGTGGAGAACCATCCTTACAATTATGAACCCCAAGAGTGTTTAAAACCTGTCTTGTCACCTATGCTTGTGAATGTGCGTCATCCCAATTGCAAGTGCCTGAAAAATATTTTTCCATTTCTCCAATAATGGCCATAGTCTCTTCGTCCAACGAATGTGAATCCATGTGGCGAGCACAATGTGGTCCCAATAGGGCTTTAGATCAGATATTTGTTAGACTGGACTAGATTTGTCGACTTTCTAATAGATCATTCGAGAAGTCTATGTCCTCCTCCTCCATTTCTTTCAAACAAACTTCAAACCTCCTATCCTCATGTCTCTACCACTTACCCAACTAAAGAAACCCTAACCCCCCCTTCCCTCCAATCCAAACACTATTCTAGACACCAATAAAAAATCAAATTATATATTTTGTAAAATTAATAAAAAAAAATGATTTTCAAAACACAAATTAATAAACAATTTAGATTATAAAACTTATACAAATTAATACAAATTCAAATCAAGTGTGCTTCATACTTGTAAGATCTCTGGAGTTGGCTTGAGCGCGTGTGCTCCTCCACCGAAGGCTTAGACGGACGAGCTAGGCAAGAGAGCGCTTGGTTCAGTTGACAAAAGAAATTGATGTCTTATGTAGTGAAGTTGGGTTCCTTGGGCGCGCTGTCGTGCCAAGGACAACTTCACCAATCAATTTCATGCGACAAAAGTTAAGATGGGGACTTAACCGAAGAAGCGAGCTAGGTGGGCGCCCCACCAAAGAAACGAATGTATAAAAAAAGGTGGATGCCCCATGGAAGCCATGGGTGCCCCACCGAAATTTGGAACGGTTGGAGAGGACGGGCGCTTCGACAACATAAGCGCCCAACTGACCGGATGAAGAATGAAAGTTGGGGAAGCTCGGACACCTTGGGTGCGTGCCATGCCAAGGGGAGTTGACCAAACGATGAAGGAAATGACAAACGAACGCTAATATAACTTGGGCACCCAAAATCGAAAAATGATGGGTCGAATGGGTTATAGTGCATGCTTGGACAAAGGGCGCGCACCCTTTGGTAAGTTGGCCCAGAAGCCAAGTGGGCAAACCAACAAAGAGATGCGTCGCTCCATGGCAAGAGACACACCACTTGGGGAAGTTGGGCGCCTATAAAAACCGAAGGAGAGAGCCATTTGGGAGGTAGTTAGAAAAGTGAGACTTCTTTCATAATCACAGACTTGGGGAGTTCTGAGGTAGGAACAAATAGAGAGGGTGAGCTCCCTCCCAAAGGAGCCAAGTAGACCTAGGAGGGTAACATGGGCTGCCTTGGGGAGATTGCACTGAAGAGGCAGACATAGTGAGTTCTTCTTGAAGAAAGGAGCCGATGGAATGAAATTTTGTGATGAAGGAGGTGTGTCGCAAGTCGCACCAATCTGAAGTATGGGTAGCCGGATTTTCAGAGACAAAGCATGAAGCAATTTCGTTCAAGATGGGGAACCGAAGGAAGGGTGCACAGGTTGACTTGATGAAGAGTCTTGGTGTTTTCGTGACATGTTTCTTATGTAATCTGAGCAAAATATCCCCTTTGCAAACATTCTTTGTGTGGCACAAGTTGAGCTTGGCACACTGCTATTTTATATAATGACTTGGGTGTTAGGCTAGTTCGACCGCTCACTTGCGTATTTTGTCTTATTATTGTGTATGAATGGTTTATTTCTACTGTTGAAGCTAAGTATAAGAAAACACAAACTTAACATAAGTAATAAATGAAAAGATGAAGGTAGGCATAGTCCAAGTCAAGTAACTTGGAGTGGCCTTGCCGCCAAGTGAACGACTACGGTGCCACATGGTGACTAAGAACGTTGGGTTTTTTCCGCAGCCCAACTAGAGGTTCACCATGCCTGTGATAGTTGGTATTAGAGCAGACTTTGATTGACGATTTGGTCATCGCTGTGACTTGAGATAACAGAGCGAAGTTTGGGTCGCAAGGTAGACAACTGAGGACATTTTCCACCATGTCACCTTGATGTCGTGCACTACCGAAGAAGAGTTGAGTTAGTTGGGTTGCAGACAATGATCACAACTTTCAGATGAGATGACTTGTTACAGAGTCATGAAAGTTGGTTAACAACATGTGACTTAACAATCGATGGATTTATGCATGGTGTCCTAGTGCGGAAGGGCGCAAAGATAATAGATGGAGAAGATGGGTTCAGTTGAATGTAGTAGGTGACTTGACAGAGTTTTGCATACCATAGAGTTGAGTTGGAAGCTTGATGTGAATAGGCTAGATGCACATAACTGAGACAAGTCTATGTTGGGATTTGCTATACATAGACATTGGATCCTATTGTCGCGGACTTTCAGTTGCAGCGATGAACGATGTGATGGGGTGTGCCGTGAAGCTTGGTACCTTGGTAACGAAGTAAAATTGAGGTTGGGGCAACAAATCAGTGAGGGTGTAGTGACCTAGGTGTATCATAGTTTTTTATTTGGCTTAAAAATGAACTTGCTCTTGAGCCACATAAAGGAGGTTCGTTTGCGAAATCAGAGTTGGTGGTTTGGATGAGTTGCAGACTTGTGACAGTATAAAGGCTTGAACCATGAGGTTGTTGAAGATGTCGTGAACAAGTATGATTGATTTGAGCTCTTGGCAAGATCTGGATTGTTGCATTGGTTCCTTTGAAGGACGAATGGGGAGACAAGGGCGACCTGTTTCCATCGTAGACTTGGAGGAGTGCAAAGTCAAAACAATTCATAGTGCCCCGAGGGAGGCAGATGCGAACGAGGACTTGGAACAACATGCTTGGGCGGGTCCAATAAGTGGACTTATGATAGATTTGGTGATGGGAATGAGGACAAGTTGGATTGTTGTCTAACTCTCTTGTGAAGTGCGTTGAAGGGCTCGTTGTGACGAAGAAGACAATGATACACACATTTTGTTTGAGAGAAGGTCAAATGAGGCACTTTGATGCATGAGTGCCTTAGACACATTGGTTGGGTCATGAGGAGACTCAACTTTTGTAATAGAGATCCAAATGATGAAGTGTCTTGGTAGAGGCAAGACGATTTGTTCCAAGAGGCGAACGAAGGCAACACAGAGTCGACCAAGGGAACTGTTGATAGAAAACCAAGATGGGTAAGATTGCAGACTGAGTGGATTGAGTGATGCGCTCCTGCTATGGTATGGGACATGGGAGAGGCAAGGCGTTCTCAGGATGCTTGTGGATGATGATGGATTGACTTAGAGATCCAAGGATTGCTGGTTGGAATTGACGGAGGAATTAGCTCGGACATGTTTTGGCATGGAAGTCTTTGGGTGACTTGTTCTACTTGGAACCATTTGGATAGTACGTTGAGAAACTTATGAAGGCAGTTTGTGGGCTTATACAGATCAAAGGATCACACAAACAAGATTAAACGAAGCATGAACGAAGAACAATGTGGTAGTGATTGTTGGATGTGAGAGACTTGTGCACTTGGATCATTTCATGGACATGTGACAAAAAAGATGGGAGGTTGACCGATGAAACCAGGCTCATACTTGACTTGGGCAGACTTGTCAAAGCAAACCATGGTGCCATGGAGGACACAGTTGCAACAATGACGAGACGGTCTTGAGGATCTTACAGTTTGTGGGATGAGTAAAGAGAGTGAATTCGGTTGGTCGCATGCGTGGCAGACATGCTGTGATTTCCTTGAGGTTTCAAATAGCATGGATACGAGATGAGCTGGGCACAACGATATAAGAAAGTGACAACGACTTCCGCAACATAAATGAAGTGAATGAAGTTTGAAAGAAAATTTCATTTTGAGGGGATATCGCAACACTACAAGGCAAGGGAGTTTGCCTTGGCAAGTTGTTGCATGGAAGAGTCAAGTTGCGGATGGGAGGAGATCAATTCAACTTGGAGGTGTGCGATTGCTTAGGTGAATAGATGGTTGGACCAACCACCCAACTTATCCGATAGTTGGACAAGCTAGTGCACAACGACATGGCAAAGGGGTTAGACTTCAAGAGCACAACGATTCGTTTGTGCAACACTTGGTTGTTGGAAAGGAACTTCTTGACAGAGTTGGATGAAAACAACAACGAAGGGGCAAGAGTGATCTTGCCTTGGTGTTTTTGGGTTGGACCAAGTGATGAGGACACCGACATAAATGACTAAGTTTCGACATGAGGATGTACATCTCAAGACTTGTACGTGACAATTGGACTAGCTACCCAACCAATGCAAGAATTGGGGTGCACAATGTACAGATGGATGAGAGAAATGGTTGAAGTATGGATGCAATAGAAGGTCATGGAAGTTCAACACTTAAACATTTTGAGATTGCCGAGACGACATTGACTTTGAGTGAGGGAGGGTGTAAGACCTTTGGAGTTAGCTTGAG
>SNQJ01S0138862.1:0-12069 GCA_010110895.2 Picea sitchensis | reverse complement strand
ACAGTGACAGGGTTTGATTCTCATGCCTTCACAGTTGGGTTGTCCCCTGAGACCCTGAGAAAGACTTCATTGGGGGAAGCCATTCCTGGATATGATGTAAACCTAGAGCGTGCCCTCCAACCCAATTCAAGAATGGGGGGTCATTTTGTTCAGGGGCATGTTGATGGGACTGGGGAGATTGTGTCAATGGAAGCAGAAGGTGACTCCCTGTGGATCAAGGTTAGGACTGACCCTGCTCTGCTCAGATACATTGTTCCCAAGGGCTTTATAACTGTGGATGGCACTAGCTTGACTGTGGTGGATGTTTTTGATGATGACAATTGCTTTAATTTTATGTTGGTGGCTTACACCCAACAGAAGGTGGTCGTTGCAGGGAAGAAAGTTGGGAACAGAGTGAATTTAGAGGTAGATATACTTGGGAAGTATGTGGAGAGATTGCTCAGTGGGTACGTGAATCCTGTGGCCTCAACTGCATAGAGGAAGCCTGTAGTGCTTTTGAGATTGTGGAGGGCCAACCCTTGTACTGGTAGGGTCTGCCCCCCCCAAGGTTTGCAGAGATTTGGGTTTTCATGGTCATGGAATTTGAAGGCTTAAATGCCCTTTGAAATCAGCAATGTGTGCCTCTATTGGCAAATAAACTGCACAAATTTTAACTCAGATGAGTACATCATCCCTAATCTGCCTTAGTTCGTTGCTAGATCAGTATTGCATTCGGTTCTAGTATTTATGTTGGTTTTTTTCCCAGAAAATACTCCATATATTTCTTTATGAAATAATTCAAACATACACAAAAAACGGTAGATCATGGAACCAAAGGCCGTTCATACATACATAAGCAAGGAGAGCTAACTTGTCCGCTTTGCCTCCGATTTCAAAATAGCTAGACCTTTCCTAAAAATGTCAAAATGTTGGCTGAGATCTGCATAGCTAACATGGAACTCTGGTTAAATAGTTCAAATTTCTCCTAAATTAAACATAGTAGTTGTTGTATTTTATGTTATGTATGTTTGCTTATATTGATGACTTTGTTCTTATGCTGTCCAAAGTGCATAGATCCGTTATTTTGTGGGCCGTGTCATATAATGTCAGTATTGAAGGATTTAAAGTGCCTTGAAATCTTAAATAAGTTTATCATCTGTAAAAATTTCACTTCTATAAGAACGCCCTATTTATTGCTTGGCCTTTTGAAGAGTACCAAACTATATGCTTTAGGGTTTTGCTACGTTTCAATCAGGTAAGGTGTGTATGAAACAAAATAATAATCTTCATACCAAAAATACATGCATTTGATTCAGGCATAATCTGATTATTTTTCCTGCTATTTCTTAGACCTATTTGTCAGTTTGGTGCCAAGATTCATGCACTGTAAAAATGGAAAAAAAAGAACTGTTTGTATGAGAAACACATATGGACAAACCTACTCCCAAAGTAATTTCCGCAACAAATTTATGTTACTTTGGGACACCTTTGGGGACCTCAAAGTATCTAAGATATTTTATTTTATCCAAGAGGCAGATTATTCTATATGAACAGAGACTGCAAAATAGAATTCCCACATTCTGTAGAATGGGAAGATTGATCAAGCTTTTTAATTATTGTATCAGTTTGTGATTTTTGCCTACTCACACGATCTTCCTTAAGTTGATGTTTGAGGCTAAATCATTTTAGGACTATACACCTCATGCTATTAATCGACTCATCCAAGAGGATGGATGGAACCCAATCCTGTATACCATTGCGGACTTCAATGTGCTATTTTTCCCTTATCCATATCTATTTTATGTAGTGACAATTAATCTGAGCCTCTGTCCAAGGCTGCTGGAAACAATTTTAAGACACTTTAACACAACTCTATATCAGAATATGGCCATTGTTTTTGTATTTTATTCTATATAGCTCAAACTATGTATTTAGTCGATTCCCCTTGTCAATGATAATAGAAGCTAGTGCCAAACCATTTCTTCTTTTAATGCAGTAGGCGAAGATGAGTACTTGTTAAAAGCTTGTGACTGGTCACATTCAGATTAACACTATTCATGCTTCTATTTAAGCTTTGACCTGTGACCATTATCTGGTGCAAACAAACAGTAAGGCGTGGTAACTACTCACACAAACGTATAAATAACAGCCTCATAGATAATATATTAATCAAATCTTGTAGCCACTTGATTGGAACCACATCTGTTGTGCTTAAGCACAAAGAATGGATTTACTGGTCCTCCAGATTTGCCTGTCTACAGATTTACTATCTCTATTGAGTTGGTTGTAAGAGACTGCCTGCTGCCAGTTTGTCCCATGGCATTGGGAATGGATTCATCTTCTTTGGAAAGAATAATATCTACACTGCATTTTTTCGTAAACCCACATGAATCAAGCATAACCCAATTCATTTTCCATAATTTACAATTTTACATCATCCATTCTGAGATATCCCTTTGGCAACCAGGATATCTGATGTGAGACTGATAATGCCCAGTTACCACAGTATCAAGATCAAAGCAATTTGTGATAGGCAGTCAAACCAAGTGTGCTCATGATAGGGTCAAAAGATATGGTTGAGTTGATCTTCAGAGTTTGCACAGACCAGATATAAAGAAGGTCCTTGTTTCCCCCATTGGCTTAGGGTATCTGCTTAACAGAAGCTTTTTCTCCATTGTCAAACTAACAACATTTTTCCTGGGAAGAGCATTTTTCCACCAAATCCAGTTTCAATCTGCTTGACACTTAGCTTGCTTTATCTGAATAGAGCCCTTAGATAGACTCATAAAAGTTTTTCATGGAGAAGAGGGTATTCCTTTTCTTCTGTTGAAAATATAGCAAGGAAGGTCTTCCACACATTGCAGCATCCTAGCATGGTGGGGGACAAATGAAACATTAATCAAGTTGATTAATTAAACTTTTCCCTAAGTCTAACTTAGGAAAAGGACTGCTGATGTGTTATATTCTTTAGTTGACTTTATTGAGCACCTTTTCTAAGGTTAAAGTGAAAAATAATTTAAGTGATGGATGTTTTAATCTTAGCCATCCATCTTGGAGAGTGAGGGAGAGTTAATCTCAATCCTCCATCCTTGTGAGATTAGGGTTTCACTTGCTCATGGAAGTATAAGGAATTGATTTGGCTAGATGGGCGCATTATTCATCTGAGAGAGAGGGCGAACTTCATTGGAGTGAAGGAATTTGCCTAGGGTTTGTTGGAGAGAGATTGCAGGGAGACAGAGGAGGATTCTTCAAGGGATATTGGCACACTTCTTCAGCTTGGCAGAGACCACTACCTTCAGATTTGAGAGCCGTCGTATAGGGTGGCGCAGGGGTTGTACATCTACGCAGAGGAAAATACTGAGTTGTTCTGGTTCAAGGACGTGGGGAGAGGCCGCACTTATGCTGTAGAGGTGAAAAGCTGAGGGTTTACTCAGTGATTTGGCTGGGCCGAAATTCTTTGTAAGAGATCTCCATATTTCTGCTGCTAATAATAAATCCACAAATCTGCTGCACTGGTTTTCCCTCTAGGGTTTTTTCCAAGGAATATTTGTCCAAAAATATTTGTGTACATGTGATGTGATTGCTGTTTTCTTCTACTGTTAAGTTCCTGGTTATTAGTTTTCCGCTGTGCAAATTTATTTGTGAAAATAACCTAACTGTAACTAAAATTTAGAAATAGATTGTGGTTTATTTGCTGGGTTTAGAGAAAATTCATATGGTATCAGAGCGAGACTGTTGAAGAAGCAGTATTATGAGTTCAAATCTGCAGCACATAAGTTCAGATCTGCAGCACAGGTTCAGATCTACAACACAAAAGTTCATATTTGTAGCACAGGTTCAGATCTGCAACACAGAGGTTCAAATCTGCAGCACAAAAGTTCAGATCTGCTGCACATAATCATTTTCAGAAATGGCCATGACCTTGAGAATGGAAGATAGGCTTCAGGGTGCTCAAAACTTTGCCACCTGGAAGGAAAGGGTCACTATGATTTTAGATGTCAATGATGTCCTTGATCATGTTGATGATAAGGCAACAACTCCCATGGATGCAGCTGCATTGGTGCTCTGGAAGAAGGGTGAGGCTAAAGCCAAGAGCATACTCCTTGATGGGGTAAAGGATCACATAATCGCTCACCTCACAGGGAAAAAGTACGCTAAGGAGATGTGGGCTGCCTTGAATGACCTTTACCAAAGTAAAAATGAAAACATGGTGATGGTGCTTCGGGAGTGTTCAGTTTAATGCTGTTATTAGGTTATTTTCAATTTACTCAATGCATTTCCAAAACAACAGCATAAAGAGGATCACTGAAAGAAACAAAATCACAAGGTACACAACATTTATCCTGGGAAATCCTCATGGAGGAGAAAACCCAGCAAAAACTTCCTCAATTCAACTGCCAAGACTAAGACCAAAACACCAAGAATAAACTAGGACTGAGCATGCGCCTCTCTTCTCCTTCCTCCTGCAACTGCAACTGCCTTCAAAAGATGCGCACTAGATGAGGGAGTGAGTGAATGTACAAGTGAGGCCATCCTCACTTATAAATACTATTTTAGGAGGCGCTAGGGTTATGTCTCTTCACTTAGTAGGGCCGACTTCTTCCAAGAGTGGTTAAAACCACTTTATAAACCCTAGGGGCCGACTTTACAAATACCACCATATAAATATGGTTTGACCAATCCACAAAAGAGGATTTGATCTGTAAGATAATAACTCAAATATAATTAGAATATTCTTCGAAGTTACAATATTTCAACACTCCCCCTTAATGAGAAGGGTATTCTACTGACATAACCCAATACAACATCATCAGGAGAGAGAGAAGGCAACATCATCATCAGAAGTTTTTCTCATCATCAATATCATCATCGTTCACAACATGGAGTTGGAGTAGCATCATCATCATCATCATCATTAACATGAAGCTGAAACATCAACATCAATAGCATGAAGCTAGAACAACAACCTCACCAACACGAGGCTGGTACAACATCATCAACAACATGAGGCTGGTACAACTTCATCAACAACACGAGGCTGGTACAACATCATCAGCACGAGGCTGAAACAACAACATCATTAGCACGAGGCTGAAACAAAAATATCATCAGCATATGGCAACAGTATGAGGCAGGTGCAACAACAACATTTTGTGGTACTCTGACAGACTGTCCTTACCAGACCTTTAGGATCTGCGCAGGATTCATAAGATTCCCTAGGATATAAAATCCTAACAAGCTACCACGTGGTACTTTGACAGACTGTCCTTACCGGACCTTCGGGATCTGCCCAGGAATCAAAAGATTCCCTAGGATATAAAATCCTAACGGAGCTACCACTACCGACCACAATTGGCATATACATGCACAGTTACTCTGACAGACCGTCCTTACTGGACCTTCAGGACTAAGCGGACGAGGATCTGTCCGGGTGGTCAATCCCCTAGGATATAAAATCCCAATGGAGCTACTGCAATTGGTGGGGATACCATAGTATCATCCAGCATCACTCCTTTGAGGGGAGTCCTTCGGTTTAACACCAAGCTTGTCTCGGAAGTACTCAAACTTCACATGGGGAGCGGGCTTGGTCAACTACACATACGCAGCACATCATCACGGTACCAACATATTGAAACTTTACAACTCCCCTCTGCACCATATAACGAATCTTAATTGATCTTTGATTTCTATATGCTTCGACTTATCATGGAACAACTGGGTTCTTATGCATCTTTATATAACTTCAGTTTATCACTTAGAATCACGGTATCCAACAAATATTCCCTTCTTTCTGAGAGGGATCCAACTTAGTTCTCTTTTCTTTTGGAATGTGTAGAAATATTGGACAACCAAATATTTTGAGATGGCTTACTTCATGCTTGTTTCCGGTGAACATTTCTTCCGAGGGGTTTACTGAACTCAAGTGCACAATGGGATAATCTATTTTGGACATAAATTGTTGTTTTTGCTGTTTGGCCCATAAGTGCATTGGAAGATCTTGATCGTGAATCATAGTCTTTCTGCTTCCATAATTATTCTATTCTTTCTTTCTGCTACTGTTTTGTTGAGGATTATGAGATTTGGTGAGCTCAAGCTTCAAACTCATTTTGGAGTGTCTTGTCCTCCATTATTTGATCCAGTATCTTGATTTTTTCTTTGGGAGGTTTTCTGCCAAGTCTTTGAATTCTTAGACTTTCCGAGTTCTTCATCTTTTGATTTCAAGAGATAAACCCAAGTCTTTCTTTTGATTTCAAGAGATTAACCAAGTCTTACGAGAGTAATCATCAATAAATGATACATAGTATACATACCCGCTTAGAGAGGTTGATGGCATTGGACCACATACATCTGAGTGGATGAGTTCCAAGATTCCTTCTGCTTTTCTGTCGCTCTTTGGAAAAAGATTCTTTATATTCTTTCCTTGTGCACATCCCTTGCATACACCTTCATGATCAACCTTAAATTCTGGTAAACCTGTAACTACCTTGCTTACATATGGTAAGGCTTTGTAGTTGATGTGAGCTAGTTTTCTATGCCAAAGTTCACAAGGACTTTCAGTAGAGTGAGTTAAGGCTACATCTGAGTGACCTTTTAACTTGTATAAACCTCCTTCTTCTGTTCCAATAACAACTGCATCTTTTATAGTTTTTCCTTTAGGCCACATAAGAACTTCACCATCTATGAATGCAACCTTAAAACCTTTCTTATCTAGGGTTGAGATAGAAAGTAAGTTCTTTGTCAAACCTGGTACATAGAGTACATCCTTCACTCATCGGAGTTCTTGAATCTAGTTTGTAGGTGGATTCTCCCATTCCTTTGATAGGCTACTGATAATCGTCTCCAAGTGAAACTTTCTGGGGAAAGTCCTTAGAGGCATCGCTATCTATGGGCCAAGTATCCTCTCCAGGTGTCACAGATCCTGAGAGAGCGGAAAACAAAACATAATCTTGAATTTCTTCTTTAGTCACCTTCTTGGGTGGCTCATCATCTTCAGCTACATGGGCATGATGTCTTTTGCTATTTCTCTTCTTGTGTTCTTCCTTTCTGGCATGACAGTCCTTAGCAATGTGTCCCATCTTATCACAATGATAACATTGATAAGAGGAGAAGTCTTTTCCCTTTCTTTGACCCTTATGATATTTCTGGAATCTCTTTGGAGGGTGAGATTCTTTATGAAAATGGATCTCCTTTTGGAAATGAGACCTTTTCTTTCCTCCTTTAGCATGCACAACTAGGGCTTGATCTTCATCCCTTAATAGTACAGCTTCTTGGTTGGCCTCTCTTGCTTCTTCTTGAACACATTCTTCCCATAGATTGTCAAATTGGAGTTTCTCTTTTCTTGCACAGATAGTTTGGATGAAGGCATCCCAAGGTCTTGTGAGACCATTAAGAGTTGTCATTATGAGTTCATTTTCATCTAAGTTGTCTCCAATTGCTTCTAACTGTTCCTTGAATTGAAAAACCCTAGAGAAATAGTCTTGAACTGTTTCTCCTTTCTGCATCTTTGTATTCTTGAGTTGGGTTCTCAGATTCATCTTCTGGTTGATGTTCTTTCCTTCATACATTCTGGTTAGGGAATCAAACATATCTTTTGGAGTATTCTTAGAAGACACTTGAGGGATCAAGTGGTCTTTAATGGAATTTTCAATTATTCTTTTGGCCATAATCATATCCTTCTTGTACTTCTCTTTGGCTGCCTCTTCTTCGGGTTCCGGTACATTTTCTTTAATGAATTTTGCAAGGTCATTCTCTTCAAGAATGAGTCAAATTCTGTACTTCTAGGCACAAAATTTTTCCACACCTTCTAACTTGTCAACAAGCTTGGTGCTTGCAGACATCTTGACCTGGAGCTAGGAAAATGACTAGAAAATGAAAGTGCTCAAAAACTGAATCTGAACTTACCAGGAGATGCGTTGGGCTGAGTTGAGTTGGCTGGAGCCGATTGTTTCAGAAAATTCCAAGTTTTACCCCTTGAAACTTGACTTGTGCACTTTTGGACTAATACTTCTGGTACTGGTTCTGGTCTCTTGGTTTTCTGGTACCAGTCAAAACTAGGGTTTGACTTTTCGGAGAATCTGGCCACTGAAAAGGTGCACTCAAGTTGCCAAAAGATGCGCTAGGGTAGGGCACACTTCCCTAGATAGTTTTTGGTCAGAAATTCCTCTTCAGTAAAAAACCCTAATTTCCTTGTACGACAATAGTGACGTTTTTAGATACCCAGTGAAAGGTGCTCTATTCAGTCAAGCTCTGATCCCATGTTAAGTTTAATGTTGTTATTAGGTTATTTTCAATTTACTCAATGCATTTCCAAAACAACAACATAGAGGATCACTGAAAGAAGCACAATCACAAGGTACACAACATTTATCCTGGGAAACCCTCATGGGGGAGAAAACCCAACAAAAACGTCCTCAATAATAGATTGCCAATACAATGCCAAGACCAAGACCAAAACACCAAGAATAAACTAGGACTGAGCATGTGCCTCTCTTCTCCTTCCTCCTGCAACTGCAACTGCCTTCAAATGATGCGCACTAGATGAGTGAGTGAGTGAATGTACAAGTGAGGTGCCATCCTCACTTATAAATACTAGTTGAGGAGGCGCTAGGGTTATGTCTCTTCACTTAGTAGGGTTGACTTCTTCCAAGAGTGGTTAAAACCACTTTATAAACCCTAGGGGCCGACTTTACAAATACCACCATATAAATATGGTTTGACCAATCCACAAAAGGGGATTTGGTCTTATACATGTCCCGACATGATCAATCCACAAAAGGGGATTTGATCTATAAGATAATAACTCAAATGTTATTAGAATATTCTTTGAAGTTACAATATTTCAACAGGGAGAGATTGAGAAGTACCAAGATGGCTAAGGGAGAAGGTGTGGTTCACTACCTTGGTTAACACAGATCAGGGATGAGCTAGCAGCAGTATGTGAGAAGACTGAAGACTCCGAGTAAGTGCGTGTGGCACTGAATGGCTTTTCGAAGTCATGGGAAGTGTTCGTGCGTGGAGTTGTAGTTCTGGAGAAACTCCCTGATTGGCAGCGGTTATGGGATGATTTTGTGCAGGAGGAGATCAGACTTGATCAGTCGAGATCTTCATCTTCACCACAAATTGTGGACGAAGAAGGGTTGGCTCTTGCAAGCAAAGGAAAGGGCAAGCAGAAGAAAAAGAAGGGTGGAAAGAAGAACATTGACTTTTCAAAAGTCAAATGTTTCCAGTGTCACACGATGGGACACTTTGCCTCACAGTGTCCGGAGAAGAAGAAGAACCAACCACAGATGGCAGCCACTGCAGGAGTGGATGAGTTTGCCAAAAGCTTTGAGGAGGATTTTTGCTTCATAGCCTGTATGTCTAGCGCAACAGTCTCAAACATGTGGTTTGTGGACAACAAAGCGTCTGGTCACTTGACAGGGCGTAAGGAGTTTTTCACTAGGCTATACGAGGGAGGCGTGAATCTGGTTATAGATCTCGGAGATGACAGGCGCTACAAGGCGCAAGGGGTTGGCACAGTTTCGTTTCAGATGGAGTTGGGTAAACCACTCCGGTTTGCTAACATATTATATGTTTCGGGGTTGACAAAGAACCTCATCTCGGTCTCTGCTCTAGAGGATAAAGGGTATGAGGTCAACTTCTGTAAGGGAAGGGTGTTCGTCATGCCAACAGGGTCAAGCGAGAAGATGTACAGGATGATTGGGGTTCGAGAAGAGAAGGTGTACAAGCTTCAGTTTCAGCCAGAGAGAGCATTGGTTAGTACAACCACAGACATGGGAGAATTGTGGCATGGGAGGATGGTGGCACAGGAGGATGGTGCACATACACTTTGGTGCGTTGGATCACTTGAGACAGGTAGTCATAGGGTTGCCTAAGTTCACAACAGAGAAGCATGACCCTTGCAAGGGTTGTGCAATGGGAAAATATGCCCGAAGACCATTTCCACCGAGCGAGCACAGATCCAAGAGAGTATTGGATATGATTCATTCAGTTGTATGTGGTTCGATGAGCGTGGAGTCAGTGAGTGGCTTCAAATATTTTGTTATGTTCATAGATGACTACTCCAGGAAGACCTGGATTTACTTCTTGAAGGCCAAGGATGAGGCCTTCGATAGGTTCTAGGAGTTTAGGGCTCTAGTAGAGAACCAAACTGGCAGGAAGATTCGGGTTTTGAGATCTGATAACGGGGGTGAGTACACCTCCAAGGAGTTTGTGGATTATTGCGCAACAATGGGGATCAAGAAGGAACTCACAGTTCCTTACAATCCTTAGTAGAATGGAGTGGTCGAGAGGAAGAACATGACTGTAGTCAGAGCAACACGGGCAATGATTCATGATCAGGGTTTGCCATTGTTTTTGTGGGCAGAGGCTAGTCGCACTGTTGTATACTTACAGAACAACAGTCCCCACACAGTTCTGGGAAATTGACACCCGAGGAGGTATTTATAGGTACCAAACCGGATGTGAGTCATCTTCGCATTTGGGGCAACGTATGTTACTGTGATGTCCCTTCAGAGAAGAGGACAAAGCTAGAACCCACAACGGATAAGGGGTTGCTTGTTGGATATAGCAAGGCTTCCAAAGCCTACAAGATCTTTTTGCCAGCACATAGGAAGATCATAGAGCGTAGGGATGTACAGTTCGAGGAAGAGCATGCATTGAGGAGGTCTAGAGGCTTACCAACACAGGACCATCAGGGACAAGATTTGGGAGTCAAGACTAAGGAGGAGCAAGGTTAGAGCACAAGATCATAGAGTCAGAGAGAGGGCACTGGCATAGGTACAGGTGTTGAGAGGGAGACTATTGGACAGGATCATCAGGAGCAAGATGATGAGGAGGAGGAGCAGTGTGATGCAGTTCCACAAGAGCAGGATACTAGGCCACAACCTAAGTGGTATAAGTCCATAGTGAGTGATTCTAGACTGGCAGGGCTTCCAGAGAGACTTCAGACGAAGTAAACCACCAGATAGACTTGAGTACATGGCATTATTGATACAACTTATTGATGCAGAGCCTTCCACTTATGAGTAGGCTGCACAACATGGAGTGTGGCAAGAGGCCATGATGGAGGAGTATGCATCCATCATGAAAAATGATGTATGGGAGGTGGTGCCCAAGCCAAAAGGGAAGAAGGTGGTTGGATCCAAGTGGATCTACAAGGTCAAACATGCAGCAGACGAAAGCGTGGATAAGTACAAAGCGTGCTTCGTGGAAAAGGGTTTTTCATAGCGAGAGGGAGTCAACTATGAGGAGACTTTCGCCCCGATAGCCAGATATACATTGATCATGACTGCTATTTCTTTAGCAACAGAGTTGGGATGGTGAGTTCATCGGACGGACGTGAAGACTGCCTTCCTCAATGGAGTTGTTGAGGAGGAAGTATATGTCGAGCAGTAGAGGGATTCGAGGTCGATGACAGAGAGACACATGTTTGGAGATTGAGGTGAGCCTTGTATGGGCTCAAGCAAGCACCTCGGGCTTGGTACTCGAGGATTGACAACTACTTGAGAGAGATGGGTTTCCAGCGGAGCGAGGCAGACCCGAACCTGTATTTTCTTGCAGGGGAGGCACCTCTCATACTGGTGTTGTATGTAGATGACCTATTTCTGACAGGGGACGAGCAACTGATAGCAGATTGCAAGACTAATCTTGCAGCTGAGTTTGAGATGAAAGACCTTGGGTTGATGCATTACTTCCTTGGTCTAGAGGTCTAGCAACAGGATGGGCGCTTCTTCTTGGATCAGGGGAAGTATATAGTGGAGATCTTGTGTAGGTTCAAGATGAGAGATTGTAGGCCCATGTCCATGCCTCTAGTCACGAACCGGAGGAAGATTGATGCATCAGATTCAAAGACAATAGACCCCACTGTCTATCGTCAATTGATTGGATCGCTTGATTGGATCGCTCATGTATCTGGTCAACACTCGGCCAGATATCAACTTTGCAATAAACTCTTTGAGTCAGTTCATGGTGGACCCTCGGAGTTTACATTGGATTGCTGCGAAACATGTGCTTCCCTACCTTAGAGGTACAGTGGAGTACGGGTTGTTGTATGAGCGCAGTGGTGGAGTGAAGTTAGCAAGCTTTACA
>SNQJ01S0138861.1:23401-38312 GCA_010110895.2 Picea sitchensis | reverse complement strand
CACTCCCTGACTCAATCTGGAGTCCAAGGGAGTTCCACCGATGCATCTGCATCCTCAAGGTCCGACACCCTGCACACTCAAAGAAACTGAGTCAGCAGCACCTGTCTATACCAAGGTAGTAAAAACATCCTGTCATATAACTCAATGCCTCATAATAAAAAAAAAAAGGTTTTATCATCATATAAGTCCAGATCACTTGCGAGCAAGTGTCCTCAAAGAATAAGTTTGGTAAGTGCGCCAGAGCGGGATGTTACACAACACGAAATGCATGTGAAATACTTGAACAATCCCATTGCAATCATTAGCACCTATTTCCATGCTCTTCACCTGGTTTTTCCATGTGTCTATTGACAACACTAACTGCATGTGAAATACTGACCATTTCATTGCACACATCAAACTTCCTACTAACGTACGATACATGAGATATATAACCCTTTTCTTCTTCATTACTTAGGACATAAACATGAACAAAAGTTACAGTGGAAAGCCAAATGGATTCTACGAGTTTCAAATTATTCATACCGAATTTCCTACGTATCTTCACCACATACTTCTATTATGATAACCAAGATTACCATTTTTCCTTTCTCTATGTATTTCCATGCCCAAGATTTGTTTCGTTGCTCCTAAATCCTTCATATCAAACATTTGAACCAACTGAGCCAACCTATTGATCTCAAACATTATTTTACTTGCAAAAATCATAACATTTAACACTAAGATAATAAATATACCATAAATACAGTGGTTATACTCACTTGTAAAATTTGTCTCACCGTGAAGGAATCAAGCATCTTGTACCAATGCCTGGTTACCTTAGGCCATACAATGATTCCTGAGTTTGCAAACAAAAATCTTATGTTGCGATCCTAAACTAACTTTTTTTGTTGTTCCATATACATCTCCTTATCCAAAAACTCCATATAGAATAATTTTAACATCTAGTTGTACTAACTCAAGATAAAGTAACACAACTAGTGTTAGCATAACATGAATAGAAATAATATTTTAACAACTGGTGAGAAAATTTCATGGAAATCAATACCTTCCAAATACCCTTCTGCTACCAATCATGTTTTGAACCTTTCATCTTTTACTATCTTTGATTTTATAAAAGGAGATTCATCAAACATTGCATCTTTGTCCATGATGATTCTTTGGGTAGTAGGGTCCACAATATACATCCCTTAACATTGTCACCCTAACAAATATCTACTTGTTTGATCTGGGTCCTACTTAGAATGTTGATAAAAAACATAAGCATCACAACCAAATCATTTCATATTTGAATAATCACGAGATGACATGTTCATACCTCTTCTGAAATCTTTCAGTATTTTGCAACCGATGGTGACCGATTTACCAGATAACACAACCTCTTATTCCCACAACTATTGTTGCAACTTGGCATTATTGAACATGCCCCTTTGATCCCAACTTCCTTGAAATAATTTCCAAGTTCCATGGATATGAACCTACCTTCATCATATGTTCTCAAACACTTGATTGACTTACCAAATGTTCATTTCACTACAAATATATAAACGCATTATCCTTTCTACAGACCCTCCTTTGTAATCTGGACACACTGCTCCACCTCGAACATTGCATTCGAAAAACCTTGACCAAATCCGGCCAAGACGACCCAAATGAACCTTTTTCGCTCACCTCCAGGGACTTTACAATGGATTCTTAGTGTTCCACCTTAACATGAACATTCTCTTGACCTAATCCAACCAAGCCAACCAAGTAATCTTCACCGCTCAACTCCAGGACCATTTACAATGAAGTTCACCAAACCTTTTATAGACTTCATTACATGCAATACATGGACGCAATACCACGGGCTACTGAAAAAACATGGACCCAAAAAACCACTTGCTTTGACCTAAAAACCATATTTAACTCATTAAATCTTTCACTGAGTCAAGGTTAACCCAACATACATGCCCCCCCCACATATTCAATCTACCTAAATCTATGTCTAGACTTTTCATAGGTGACCCAATAAACTAGTGGTACGCATGGCTATCCAGGTCTTACATATGTATGCCCATTTACACACAATCAATATTTTTTACAACTCCAAGGTAATTACATTTTTTTTTCCTTTCATGGTGACTCAACCATCACCGCTCATGCTATTTCCTCCTCTCCAACAATGTTAAACAAAAATTCATCTGTCAAACACAAACAAATGGAACTGAGGACTCTTGCATCCAGATCTTCCTAGTCCTCATCTATCATGCTTGCCATTTTTTTTCTTTCCCGCTGCCTTTTGTAAATATGTCTTGTGTTTATAAGGTCGATCCTCTTATTAATGAAATCCATTTATAAAGGTGATCCACTTACCTCTTGTGCATAAAATTACAAAAGGCCACACCTTTCATACCATGACTTTATGCATACACCTCGTGATCTATGCAGACTCGTGATCTATGCAAATAAACTTCATACCTTGTGTTGCATGATGTAACCAAAATTATGCCTTAATACCTCTTTTTCACGAGTATTGCTCCTTTTGCAACTGATCAACGATGAAGATTGGTTATCGCACCATTTCAACTGGTTTACGTGCATTATGTTAGAAACTATCGTCTATGTGCAACGAATCTGTCATCTTCCATCATGCAACACTCATTAGATTTGTCCTCTTTCACAGAAATTGCCCCTGCAGGTCTTTCTCACTGATGTAATGGCTTCTTTACTTAAAGTTCTTATACTACTTGTTTGGAAGCAAAAGTATAAATACAATAAGATTTAATGGAAAATAAATAAAACCATCAACAATCAATCACACAATGAATACAACGATTTATATGGTAAAATCTTTTAAAGGGAAACATTCATGGGGCAATGATAATCAATATTCTTATTTATTAAGAGAGAATTACAGTACCTAAACACAGGCTTGCAAACCTCACACTCATCCCACAATGCGCATTTACCTCTTCAAACATGCATATATATAAACATCTATCAAACAATTAGACAAATTAATCACTTTAGTGAACATGCATCCATATACAGAATACTAGAAGTTCAACAATCCGCCCATATCCCAAAAGTCATGATAAATTAGTTGACACATTTCAACAAATAACCTTGTAGCTGGAGTTAATTAAACCAAAAATAAAATAAAACAAATAATTGGAAGTGAGTGATTTAAGCAATGGTAATCCTATTGTTATGGATGGATTAAACAATGTTGTAGTATATGATATTGTAATTAATTGAAATGTTGTGTGTTCATATGACCCATTATAAAAATAATAATAGATCCTCAACAACAAGCAATTGGTTGTAGAATTTGATAAGCATGGAGCTTTGGGAGAGTTTTCGTGGTTTGTATAATTACATGATTGAACAACAAGTAATTGGTTGTAGAATTTGATAAGCATGGAGCTTTGGGAGAGTTTTCGTGGTTTGTATAATTACATGATTGATTGTAGAATTTGGTTAAACAATAAACCTACTATATATTTAACCAATTCTCATGTCCAAGCAATTATGTAAACTAGTGAAAAGAACTAAGATAACCATGAAGTTTGGGAAGAATGTGAGTGATTTATAGTTTACATATAATAAACAAAATTAAAAATATATATTTTTATTAAATACTATGAAATAACAAAGAATTTTATCATAAAAATTTAAATAAAAAAATCAACATCTCTAATAAAATTATGATACATTTTTACTCACAAAAAATTACAAAACATTCTTATTCACTAAAAACAATTTATAGATAACTTTAGGTCATGCACAAATAGAGAATCCAATGGCGTTTGAAACTATATTTCAAACTCTGCTGCCCTTTTTCTTTCCAAACGTATACCTATCATCAAAGTAATTCATAATTTTTTTCTTTTATTTTTCAAGATAGTTATTAATTCAACATTTGTTTAAGTTTAATCCACAAAGATTAAATAATGAATTAATATTTAATATTGTAATGTAATTCATAATTTTTTTCCATTTATTTTTTAAGTTGATTAATAATTCAAATTTTTTCTAATTTTAATTAATAAAAATTAAATAATTAATTAATATTTAATATCATACAATTCCATTAGTTAATATAAATATAAAAATAGTTATTTAAAAATAAAATTAAGCATAATAAATTGAGAAGGTAAGTTGAGAGTGTTTCTTCTGTAATTAGTTTGAAAAGTTCAATATTTTTAATGGACAGTGTTATACCCGATATTTATCAAGAATGTAGAAGAATCAAATTTCTCTAAATGAAAACATTTTTCAAAATGTAAAACTTATTTTTTTTTTTATAGATTTGCACCTCTATAGATTTAATCCCTCTCACTTGATAGATCACTATTATTTTAATGCTTAACAAAATCAAAGCCTATATAAAAAAGCAAACAAAGGCCATTAAACATAGTCAAATCATGTGACTCCATTTTCAGTAACAGCCATAAAATCAAATCATGTGAATCCATATTGATGGACTGCCCCCATATCATGAGGTTCAGTGACTTCCATTGCTGTGGAAGTCCATGGTCTGAACCATCAAGGGAGCCAAGTAAAGATCACGATCATTGTCAGATGCAACAAGTTTGTGAATTCAAATGTTCAGGTCACAGAATGTCTTTAATAGCTTGGAATTTTGTCATCTCAAATTTCAAGTCTGCAAGGAGTGTTGCGTAGCGGAAGTATAAACACAATAAAATTCAGTGGCAAATTAACAAAATAGATAGCAGCAAGAGATCACAGCTAACAAACAATGAAAGCAATTAGAGAGTGAACACAGTATTTATGTGGGAAAATCCTTCAAAAGGAAAAAACCATGGGACAATGATAATCTGTATTCAGCAGAATTCAAGATTTACAATCTTCCTGACACCCTCTTCCCACACACTGTACTACACTATATTGCCGGCTTAGCTTATCACTGCACTATACTATATTGCCGGCTTAGCTTATCACCTCTATGAGTATGCATAGATGTTGAAGAATAATGGCTAAATGCCATGATTAGTATTTGGTTTGAGATTTGTTGGAGGTTGTTGAGAAAATCTCTCAACCATTATCTCCAAATCTAGAATAAATTAGATCCTAAAATATATTTATATTGAGAAATAATTAATGGAAAATGTGTAGAATTTTAAAGTAAATCTTATTTTTTTGTTAATATATATATAGAATCTGTTAAACAATTAAACAAACCAATTACAACCTGAAACTTACACAAACTGTTCACTGTAATGTACATGTATCCTAATGAAAAAATAGTTGAATAGTAGTTGGCATTTTAAACAATGAAAAATAGTCAAATTGCTAGTCCGCAATGACTAACCGTCAACCACAGAAATGGCATAACGTGATAATAGGAGAGAGAAATGACAGGCACCAAAGAAAAGATTGCTGTGAAAAGACATTCAAGTAATTAGTTGGCCTCCAAGCTTTACATACATCACCAGATTTTATAGCTGGGAATGAATCATATCGATTTCTCAGCGAAGAACAAACCCATGTGTTCATCAAAACATTTTTTCATCCACTACCACATGGTATCCCAAAAATTAAAAAACGAGGAAAATATGTCCTGATAATGAAAAAATATATTTCCAAGGGTTTTGCAAACATGACAGGCTATTCAGTCATGTCGGGGTCGGTATGAGAACGTGGCCCACATTTGGTCAGTCCTTTGTGGCAAAGTGATGGTCTCCTATCCCTCTCACATTCTAAAGAACAGTTCTCATCCTTGTCTGTCCTACAGTACAGTGCCCATTGGACTGTGCTGGTGTAATATGAAGCCAGTTCTTCAATTATGTGGCCAGGACAAAAGGATTACTACCCTGGCAAGCACATGCATTGTCTTCTTCCCATCCGATCTAATCACACAAGCATTTCTTCATACTATTACGATTTACATGAGAACTCAGAACATGACACAACCGATCCCATGCTTTGCAACCATTGCAATTCTTTATTTTTTCATTTAATTTTTTTAGTGTTGTATTTGGATATGGTGTTCTAGGAATCCGGCAACATAAATTTACACGAAATCACAATAAAAAATTGTTTAAATTGCATTTGTGAATGCAGAAATTCAGCTTGCTAAAAAAAACCTAGAGCATTCTATTTATACAGATTCAACCACTCAAATCTGCAGATCCCACAATATTTGGCCAGATTTTGGACAGATATCCACAAAAAATATGTTCAAAAAAAAAAAAAAAAGATAGCACATATAGACTACATCTATAAAAACAAATAGTGTTAAATAAATATAAATATAAATATAAATATAAACATATATCAGGTAAGGGCCTTGTGGCCTCCATAAATCTGCACTAAATCACTATTTTTTGTTGTTTCAAATCCATTTCTAAAACCATAAATAGATTCAGCTTGCTGGAAAACCCCTGTGATACTAGGATTATACAAAAATAATCACTGAAATATGTAGATTTAACAATTTCTCGCTCGATTTCAGGCAAATGTACCCCAAAATAAAATAAAATTGTAATTGATTTTATGTATGGGATTAAAATTAAATATTACTTAAAACCATCCCCGAGTTTCCAACATCTCTTAAACTAGTTCCAGAAGTTCAGGGAGCTTGGGAACTAGTAGGGAACTTCTCCAATTGACTCAGAACTCTTTTGGGAATTTGAGAGCTTTTTGGGAAGAGTTTCCTTAAAAAAGAGCTTTAAATTAAAATTATATTAAATTAAAATGTAAATATTTTTATTTCATTATTACAAATACATAATTTATTACAAATATTTTCATTATATTTATTAAAAATATCACAATAAAACTAAGACTAAACTACAAGTAAATATTATTTCAAAAATTAGTTAAATAAAAAAGCTTAATAATAATCACTTTATGGTTGTGGATATGAAAAACTTTTAATGCATGTATGTTTCCCTTCAAGCTCAAACTAAATATGAAAGTCAAATAAATCAAACCTATCCATGACAAACATTTTCTCCACTTTGTAGTTGATATAACCAACCATATCATTAACTTTATTATATTTTCATATTAGAGGAGTAGTACAATTTTGTTTTTTCCAATAAAAAAAGAATAATGTTTCAAATTTGCAAAGATGTTTGAAGTTTATATATGTAAAGTTTAGTTTTAAAAACATGTTAAATTTATATATGTATTTTCAATTTTGTTTCTCATTTTTTAATGGACTATTTATGGATATTAAAGGTTCAGAGTTGTGTTAAATATATTCATATAATTATTAGCACAAATTAAATAAGTAATTTCAATATTGTAGTTGTTGCAATAAAAGAAACATTGTCCTCCATTGACTTTCAATTTTATTGAAATAAGATGTAAAATGTACCAATATCTCTATGCATTATAATCTAAAATATCATTATAATCTAAAATATTTTTTTAATATGAACATTCTTATAGACGTTCCAATTTTTCGAAAACTCAAACTACATAAATTTATTATTACAATTTAATAATAATTACATATTAAATATATTAATACTAACTTTTTTATAAATATTAAAACAACATTAAATAAAAAAAATCTAAAAACATCCCACAATAATAAAAATCATTTTAAATGACAACCATGTTAGTAGATTCTTAGATATATTATAACCAACCTAAGTTATTTTAACTTTGAATGGATTAAAAAAACAAATTCCTTAAATCACTAAACTTTTTTAAACAAAAAAAACTTTAAACGAAATATGCTTAATAAAATAAAAAATTTAAAAAACTTTAAGACAATGTGAAATATAAAATTCATTTCTGAGTTGACTTATATAGTAATAAAAAAACGCGCTTTCGATGTAAGGTGACCATCATAGTCTTGGTGTCAAATGTTCTTCGACTTTATTGACCTTTTTTTCTTATGGTCAAATGTTATTTTATGTTAGTGCCATTCAATAAAGTAACTATGTTATTTTATAGTTAGTGCCATTCAATTACTTTCGGTGACTTTCTTTGCATATCCACTCCCTACTATACAATCTATATCAATTTGATGTTCTCGTTGTCTGCCTATTACTTTATTCTAAACTACAAGAATGATTTAATATATATTTTGTTAATCATATACTTTCTTCCGACTGGTTGGTGCCATTGGATTATTGAGATAGAAGAATGTTCTTCAACGTTTATTGACTCTGCTTTTGCGTATGGAATGCTATCATGAAATAAAAGAGTGTTCTTTGAATTTTATTGACTTTCTTTGTGCAAACTTTTCTCTTCACACCAAAAGAAAAATTGTATTCTATGTCATTTTTATTATATTAAATATAAATTATATTTAAATATTAAATTTTCATAAGAGTTTTTCAAATAATTATTTTATATTTTTCATAATGTTTTTAAATTAAAATATATAAATTTATTTTTTATAATTAAATATATAATATATTATTATTATAAAATTAAATTTTTAATCTTAAATACTTATAAATAATAAAATATATGAAAATTAAATAACAATGATGCACATATTGTATTTGTTATTTAGTCACATACAATATATGAAAGAGTCATTAACATTTCATATGAGATAGTCATTATTATCTTATAATATATGAAATAGTCATTAACATTTCATAATATATGAAATAGTCATTAAAATTTTATTTAAGGAAGATGGATTAGTTGTTGTGATTACAACTCAAAATTAAATTTGTTTTATTGATTTTAAAAATGGTAAAAAATTAATTGGTTTATTTTAAAATTTCAATTTTTTACTTTAAGAGAAACATTCCTAAATCACCATAGTTTTGATGAGTTAAAAGTTTAATAAGGTTTATATTGTAACACATATTTTGAAATTGTGATCTAATGTGGGTGTAAGCATGGAATTATAAAAGAAAGTGTTTTTCATGACAAATTATTTCAACTCATGATGTTTTAAGAGTTGTCCACCCTATTTCACTATGGAGCTCATGAAAGTTTATTCTTATCTTAGCAATGCTGATTTTCTTCCTTACACTAGTCAAAATGAGGAGATACTTTTAATCTTCTAGAGTAAGGTTGATCACCTCCATATAGTATATTAATTTTATTTTATCCTTGGCATATTTGTGCCAACCCCACTTGAACCATAGGATTGGAGTTTGAAGAAATATTAAAAGTCATCTTGTGTTCATGTTGTTTATCGTGTTTTTGTATATTAGGTACCTAGTCAGAGTCTTGCTCTTGGTGGGGGGAAAACCCACTTCAATGAGAAGGATAGGATAGGGTGTATTTCCTTTAATTTTGATATTGTAATTTGTACAAAAAATTTAGATTTTCCATATGTTTTTACATGATTCGCCAGAGATAATATGACCTCAAACTTCACAACCCTATAAGATAATATGAGTGATTAGATACCCAAATAAGATTTTTTTCTTATCCCATAGCCAAAGTTTTTTTAATTTAAAATTGTTTTCAAGTCCATAATAAGATTTCCACCCTCCATTTATCATTTTATCAATGTTATAGTTACAATAAAGATTATGATGAAGATGGATGCTGAGATATTTGTAAATTCACTTCCTCCAAGTTGTTTTTGTCATATATGAAATTAGCGTAAGTGATCTTTTTGGATTTAATTATCATAACCTTCATTTTGTCAATGTTATCAATCAAACCATACTAGAGAATAAAACCTTGAGAATTTTTAGTTGCTTGTCAAGATCATAGGGACTCCTCACAATAAGAACAATATCATCATTGTAAATAAGAAGGATGGTTAATGTACCAACTAGAGTCTAGCTAAGACAACCTATTTATTTCAAAAAACCCTCGAACTTGACAATTTGTATGCCAAAAACGGTAGGCGATAGGGGGAAACCTTTCTTAACTCCTATGATAAATTAATTTCTTCTAACCAACCCTTCATTTTCCTAAAATTGGCAATAACCTTTTTGTACAACCTTATTGCAACAACTCTCAACTCAAAGGGAACTTTTATCTCTTCTAATCTATTCCAAAGGCTATTCTTGGGAAATGTGTTAGAATATTTTATAAAGTCAATGAAACAACATAGGAGTTTGGTTTATTATAGTGGAACTCCTCTATAATGATCCTAAGAATAACAAGTTGGAACAGAGTTGACTAATAGAGATCCTAAATATAGCTTTCCCTTTGACTCTCTTTCTATGGTTTCTTGGCCATACACTAATCTTGTTTTCCAAAATAATTCCATATAAATTGGCTAAGGGGGGGATAACCCTAATGGTCCTCTAATTAGAGGGGATTTTCAAGATAGGTACATTGAGCCTTTGAGTCTAGGGTTTAGGGAATCCCTACTTGACTACAAAATTGAAAATATGGTGGTTGTGAGGGATGCAGATACATCCTCTAGTTTTTAATATTTCTACTCGGTAGCCTTTGATGTCCTCACCTTTCCCTTTTCTGAACTTATTAATCCCAAAATCTTTATCTCCTATAGAAAAAAAATATTCCTCTATAAAAAATATTTCAACGTTTAGTGTTGAGAACACACTTATACTGAGAGAGGGGGTGGATTAGTATAAGAATTTTTTTCACTTTTTCAAACATTCATCAAACATAAGAAAACAATCACATGTTAACTATAGAACATGGAACAAAATATTTACATGGAAACCCTTTCAGGAAAAAACCAAGAAACTTCTCTTTATAATTATTTATAGGCACCAATCTACCACAAACAACAATCCCCATTGGTACAAATCCTAGTAAGAACCAACCTATTCTTATAGATACTCATAGACACCAATCTACCAAAATACCTATCCCCACCGCTAAGCACCAACTTAGCAAAAGACACCAATATCTTATGGATCTTCATAGACACCAATCTACTGGAGACACCAATCCCCACCTCAAATCACCAAATTAGAAAGAGACACCAATCTCTTACATATATTCATAGACACCAATCTACTGGAGATACCAATCCCCACCATTAAACACCAACTTAGCAAGAGACACCAATCTCGTAGTTTCACCAACCTTCACCAAGTTTTCTTGTTATTTCTGCCTTCACTAGGTCTGCTTGCTACTTCTACCTTTACTAGGTCTACTTATTTATTTTTCCTTCACTATGTCTACTCACTACTTTTTCCTTTACCAAGTTGGATCAAAATTTGAATTTCAAAATGACAACTTTACCAAAGCTTGTTGTTTCAGTTCT
Source organism: Picea sitchensis (assembly GCA_010110895.2). NCBI lineage: Eukaryota > Viridiplantae > Streptophyta > Pinopsida > Pinales > Pinaceae > Picea > Picea sitchensis. The sequence continues at coordinate 27,181 of SNQJ01S0138861.1, read as the reverse complement.
CTTCCCAAGAACGAACTTGTACATCATGCGATGTATCCATTTTTTCAAATATGATTATGAAAAATTTACTTGAGGTAATTCTATATGTCTCCTCTATATTTGAAAAATCACAAGGTCTGAAACATCCTAGAAAATAAGTTTTAGAAAAAAGTGCCAAGCTAACCAACATATGATATTTTTAACACATATACACCAAGATCTATCCTTTGACTTTTCAACATATGATATTTTTAACACATGTACACCAAGATCTCTCCTTTGAATTTTCAAAATATTAGGTTTTGAAACATCATAGAAAATAAATTATAGTGAAAGTGCCAAGTTGTTATGTTTGAAACTGATTTCAGGAGCATTCATGAACCTTAACTTCCATAAGGAATATTTTCAAAATTATAGAGAACCAACATATGATATTTTTACCACATGTACAACAAGCTCTTTCCTTTGTCTCTGCAAAATATCAGGGTATGAAACATCCTCGAAAAAAATTATCGTTCAAATGCCAAGATGACCTGAAATTGATTTCACAATTCAATCTTTGCTAATCAATTTTTCACACACATACTTTCTCTCAATGCTTTCTCTTTTTATAATTTTTCATAATGCTTCATGAAGAAACATGTACCTTAATTAAATAATTAATTCCCAATACCATGGGAAAATGCCCCAAATGCAATGGGAAAATACCCCAAACCAATGGGCTTGAAACCACCATTTCACTTTTTCACATGCACCCCTTTTTATATATACTTGTAGACCTATATATAAAATAATATTAGAAATGTTGTGTGTATTTTAATGTTGTAATATGAAATTAACAACATCACTAATCATTTGACATCAATGATAATAATTCCAACAATATCCCCCTTTATCATTGATGGAAATCCTATAACAAAACACATAGTCCACTAGGCATAGAAAGAATTCTCCCCATGTCTACAAATCTTCCCCTATATGAAAATATCCCCCTTTGACATCAATGGCAAAGGGCTTCTCCCCTTGAGCTTGTCACTAGTACAAAATGAGAGATAAGTGATCAGGCGACTAAAAAATTTGGTCACCACAATTTTTTCAAGGGATAAATGACCAAAACTGATAAATTTTAAGTGAGCTAACTAAAAAAGACCAAGATAAATAACCACTTTGGTCACGGGATAAGAACTAAACTAAAAAAGACCAAGATAAATGACCAAATTTGGTCACGAGATATAATTAGACTAAAAATGACCACATATCAATTGGTCATTTATTTGGTCACTTTTAGTTGTCACTCTGACAATGAAAAATTACAATTTTGACAATGAATTTGTACAATTTACTAAATTATAACACTGCAGATGGATTCAGAGACCCCAAATTTGGGGTCTCTCAATCCATCTGCAGTGTTAGAATTTAGTAAAATGTAGACCCCCTCATGTGTCACAACTTAGCAATTGACACCAAATTAGCTATCATGATGATGTCCTAGTGAGCTTACAACTATATGGATTATATATCAATTAATATATCATCTTCAAAATTCCCTTAGGAACTAATTACTTTGAACTAGATCCAACCATGGGAAACCACTCCATATAGTCAATTATTAGACTTTATATTGCACATTGAGAGATTTAATTTGGGGGGCTTAAGCAATTGACACCAAATTAGCTATTTGATATAGGTGGCTATTGGTGGCCACCAACCTATTCGAACTGACTCCTCTTAACATTTTTTAGTTCAACACATTTCTTTGTAATGATGACATTTCTTTGTAATTATGGGTTATGCACTTCTAGGGCTATCCTAAATCCATACATAGCATCCAAGTGGATATTTGTGGCCGCCCACCTATTCCATATGGCTTATTTTGGAAGTTTTCATGTCAGTACATATTTTTATACTTCTAGGGTCGTTTTCATGTCAGTACATATTTTTGTACTTGCAATATCGGTCGTGATGAGACCGAAACCAACCCATGGGGGATGAGAAGAAATATGATGGAGTAGGAGATCCTTTTAAACGGTTTCTTGAGGAAGCCCTTGCATGAAAAAGAAACAAAATGATGGAAAACTTTGCACAGATCCTTCAGCGACTTCCCACAGGAGACACATCTTTATCAAGCGGCCATGCAACCTCCGTGATGTTACAAGTAAATTTTTATATTTCATTATTTTAAGGACTGATAGATGTGGATGATGTAGATAAATGGTTGAATATGCTTGAAGGGTATTTTTAGGTACACAATTTTTCCAAAAGGGAAAAGATTACTTTTTCACTCTTGAAGGTCGTCCTCCATGTTAAGGATTGGTGGGATACTTAATCTGAGAAAAGGGCCATAGAGGAATCTTCTATATTTGCAATCGCCCCTCATGGGATTCCTTCATGGATTCCATTAAAGTATAATACTACCCTATTGGAAGCTACAAGGACCAGTACACAAGATGAACCTTATTGCGTTAGGAAAGGGACCATACAATACCAAATTTATCCAATATTTTCCATACCTAGTGCAGTAAATTGGGTATCAAAGACTCCGAATGACATCTGGTGCTCAAATACTGCAACTATCTTCATAGATACATTAAAATAGAAATGGATTTTCTAGACATCGCATCCTTATGTGCGGATTATAGATATGTTGTCAAGATCGAGTAGAAATTTAAGCAGAAGAGGCGAGAGTTTGGATCTAGAAACTCCTCATAGATGAAGTAGGGAAAAGGTGGCCCCAACCCACAAAAGAAGGGATAGAGAAAAGATGTCCATTCTCAGGACAACCAGTCCAAGATGCAACCCAAGAAGGGTAATGAGAAGTCGAAGAAGGACATGGGAAAGTGGTGTGAATACCATAAAATCCCTTGGCACAACACCGAGGAATTTCGCTGCAATAAGTCACTAGTGGTCAAGATGAAAGCTTCCGAGTCAGAGAAATATTTTGACTCTGAATCAAATCCATAAGGAGGGAAGCAGATTATTGATTCTTTATAGTTATGCATATGATGTCATAGTTAGTTATATAAATTTGTTTCAAGCTAGCTTTGGGAGGAGGCCTACAATCTTGGGATGGACAACAACAGGAAGGGGTCGACAATAGTCGGAAGGACTTAAGGTACACATTTTCATATTCTCTCCATTTCCTTAATTATCGTTAGGTCTTTTTTTATTTGGGTAGAATAGAAGCTTTTATGTCTTTTAAGGTGTCAAGTCTATGCCTAATCAGTAGACCCGGATTAGGGGGATTTTCCCCATAACAAAATTGGAAAATCCATTGGGGAGTCTCTCTAGGGTATTTTTAGGATATTTTTGTTGGTATTGAATTCCTATTTTTGTAGTGTTCTAAGTCTGTTTGGGTCTCTGGTCACCTTCTAGGTGCTTACCAGCTTCCCTGATTTGGGTGGTCTTTCTGAATCTTTCTCTTTTTTGAGAATTTTCAGTCACGTACACGTCTTGTTCTATACCCAGAAAACGTACATATGCATTCCTCTATATACATAGTCTGTGCACATACACAGTCTGACTATGCATAACACACATGCCTTTAATTTTGAAGGGTTTTCTAAAAAACTTTGCTTTTATTACAGGAAACCTTTGGTTCCTCGGATCTTCCTGAGTTCCAGAGGCCTCTGTTGAATGTTGTTTGTCTAGGTTGAAGGCTCATATTGTTTATGAAATTGCAAAGAAATCCTTTTGTATAACTTTCTTTGTCTTTCTGTGTTTCTAAGCATTTTTGGCTTATTTTTAGCTTGAATTTTAAGAAAAATGAGTTGAATTTTTAAAAAAAATCCTCCTCATGGATTA
>SNQJ01S0138861.1:13025-23250 GCA_010110895.2 Picea sitchensis | reverse complement strand
ATGAATCAAGTATTATGCAGTTTCTTTTAGCATATTTTGTTAGTTTTTCTTTGATTGAAAGAAAATAAAAATAGAAAACCTAGTTTTTATGCTAGTTAGGTCTCTTTCTTTCTTTGCATTTCTTTATTTGAAAAAGAAAATGGAATTATCATAGGGTTGTGTTTTCTTCTCATCTTGAAATAATTTCAAAAGAAAAATAAGAAAGAAAATCCTTTCATTTTCTCTTTTGTTTCACTCGAAAATTGCATTGTGCATTTTGCATGGAAAGGAGAAAAGATTGCATCTTCATGTTTGAAGAATTGTTCATGCTTTTTCTTCCTTGAAACTCTTTTCATTTGAAGGATTAGTGTAAATTTTTGTTTGTCAGTGTTCTTATAAGTTTAATTTTTGCAAGAGTCTCAAACAACATCAGTTTCACTACCACGCCCCTTAGTAATCAAGCCACTAGACTAGGCTTTAAGGCCTTGGATTGGGTGTGGAGAGAAAACTCTCCAAAGTCACTTAAAAAACTTAAGAGTCTGAGTTAGGGAGTGTTAAAGTTTAGCGTTGTAAAATTTATCCAGGGCTCCCCTCTAACATAGGGGCTAAACACGAGGTCATGTGAGGAAAGGTAGAGGAGATAGCCCCTCCAAATCTAGACCAAGCATAGTGGGGATTGTATTTGTGGGTCATTCTTAGGATTCTGTTGAATCCATATGACTACAGAGATTAATAGACCTAAAATCCATTCGATATCCTCAGTTGTATTCCAGAACATTTTATTTCGGTACCCTTGAAGGGCTTCAGACATAGTTATCCTACTCATATGATCTTCCTGGCTATCTACTGTACCCGTTTGGTGACTGACTACAAGTTGGAAAACTATTTCCTTTTTATAGGTACTTACACAGGTGATTGTGGGGGCATACTGCATTACCTAGGATAGATGTTGGACCATGATTTGTAGAGTATACCTAGAGTGTGTTTCCGTGTTCGAGTTACACTTGCACCGATAATTTTCTCTAGTGTTGGTTGGTGTAACTGTTCTTCCTACCTTTTGCTTGATTTATCTTTAGGGAATTTTAGTGGTGTGCTATGTGCTCCTTAGTTTTCCATAGCAAGTTATTCAGTCATTTCTTTGGGTCTTTGACCTAATATCGTAGACCTCATACTCCATCGGTCATGAGGACTTTTGGGTCTTTCTCTTAGAAACACAAAGATGCCTCCTTATAGGTGGATATTTTTGTACCATTGATTTACCAGAGTTAGTGTGTGAGGCTCTTAAAGAATTGAATGATCCCGCAAGGGAAGAACCTATGCATAATATATTCATGGAAAAATTTATTGATGATACCAACCAAGGAACCCCTTCGTAAGGGGATTCTTGTTCTTTTCCTTACTTTAGAAACGTTGGTGTCACTTTGATGACCACTTTGAACATTCATGGGTTGAATGTGGGACTATAAGTTTTCTTGGGTACCATTCCAAATGTCCCTAACTCTCTTGATGCTTCTCACTTAAGAACCTTATTTCATGGGCATCATGTTGATGTTCCTTTGTCAACAAAGTATTCTCCTCCTCCTTCTTCCTTATTTGGTGAAAGTATAGTTACTAGTAACCATAATTCTAAACGAAATAGAAAGAGGAATAATAGGAAGAAGAAAACACCAACCTCTGCGAGCTATGATGGAGATAGATCATCAACCTCCGCAAGTCATGTTGAAGACCAGCACCCAACCTCTACAAGTCATGATAGGGGAAAGAACCCATCCTATGAAATTCATGCTCGGAGAAGAATTCCAGCCACTGCTAGACATACTAGAGATAGGTCTATAGCCTCTGCAAGTCATGCTATTGACCAATGCAGATGGAATATTATTTATATCAGAAGGATCTATTCCTACCATTGGGTGGAATAACAAAGAAGTCGACAACCATGAAGGATGAAGAATGGGAGGTTCTTGAAGGAAAGGAACTAGGAACGATACAACTGAGCCTGGCAGTGTCGGTGGAATTCAATATTTCGAAAGAAAAGACAACGAAGGAGATGATGGACGTATTGGCTAAACTGTATGAAAAATATTTGGTGTCCAATAAGGTATTTCTAATGAAGAGATTGTTTAATATGAAGATGTCAGAAGGTGGGTCTGTTGCAGATCATTTAAATGAATTTAATATGGTTACTAATCAACTAAGTTCTGTAAAATTGGAATTTTATGATCAGATCAGGGCTCTTTTAATCTTGTGCTCATTGCCAAAAAGATGAAACAACTTAGTCATGGTTGTAAGTAACTCTGTCTCTGCTTCAAACACTTTAAAATTTCATGATGTTGTTGTTTTTATCCTTAGTGAGGAAATGTGACGAAAAAACACATGTGAGACATTAGGTAATGTGTTAAACATGGAGAATAAAGGAATACAAAAGGATAGAGGAAATGGATAAGGGAACCATGGGAATTATAGGAAGGGTAGATCCAAATATAGATTTGGAAAGATAGAGTGATGGAATTGTGGGAAGAAAGGACATTTGAAGAAAGACTACAAAACTCTAAATAAACAAAGAGATGGACAACAAGAGAAAAATCAAGGAGAAAATGTGACAGGTGATGTGTTACAAGACGCTGTGATTATTTTTGTACATAATATTTATGGGTCTTGGGTAGTAGATTCATGGGATTAATTTCATGCCACAACCCATAGGAAACATTTTCTAGATTATGTTCAAGGTGATTTTGGACAGGTTCATTTGGGTGATGATGAACCATGCAAAATTGTTGGAATGAGAAATGTAAAAATAAAGCAAAGTAATGGAAACCAATGGTTGTTGAAAGAGGTAAGACATGTTCCATATCTAAGGAAACATATAATTTCAACAGGGAAGTTGGAAAGTGAAGGTTGTATATCCATATTGACCGATAAGGTGTGGAAGGTCACCAAAGGATCATTGATGATAGAAAAATGAGATAAGGTATGTACATTGTATTTATGTACTAGTAATACTGACTCTTCTATATATTTAGCTTCTACATGAGTGGATACTGCATTGTGGCATCATAGGCTTGGACACATGAGTGAGAAGGGGATGTAGATACTTCACAAAATAAATTTGTTGCCAGTTCTTAAACAAAATGATTTGGATTTCTGTGAGCATTGTGTTTATGGAAAACAAAAGAGAGTCAGATTTCTCAGAGTTGGAAAGGAAAAGAAGAGTGAAAGGTTAGAGATTTTGCATACAAATGTATGGGGAAGAGCTCATGTATCATATATTGGTGTCTCTTTTTATTATGTTACTTTTATTGATGATGCAACTAGAAAAACTTGGGTTTATTCCATTAAAAAAAAATGATGTTTCTGATACTTTTAAGAAATGAAAAGCTTTGGTTGAGAATGAGACAGGAAAAAGGTTGAAGTGTCTTAGAGCAGACAATGGAGGTGAATATTGCATCAAGGAGTTTGATGATTACTGTTCATACCATGGGATTCATAGAGAGAAGACAGTTCTAGGAACACCACTAGAAAATGGTGTGTCATAAAGGATGAATAGGACAATCATGGAGCATGCAAGGAGTATGAGATTTCATGTTGATTTTCCCTTATAGTTTTGGGAAAATGATGTAGATATTGTTGTTTACTTAATAAACAGAGGACCTTCAAGCTCTTTGGATGGTATAATTCCACAAGAGGCGTGGAAAAGTAAAAAGGTAAACTATTCTTTTTTGAAGACTTTCGGTTGTGAATCATTTGTCCATATTGATAAAAAAAATAGAACAAAGCTTGAGGAAAAATACAAAAAGTGCACCTTTATTGGATACGGTGTTAATGATTTTCGTTATCGCTTATGGGATTATGAAAATAAAAAAATAATTACCAATAGAGATTTCATATTCAATGAGAAGGTCATATACAAAGATCAATTGCAGGGAAAGAAATAGGAAAAAGAAAAACTAGAATACACAGTGCTTGAGGAGATCACTGAAAAAGAAATTCCAAAGATACTAGAAAATCAAAATGTACAACAATAGGATCAGAAGGTACCTCAAACTCCTGCAAGTGTTGTTAGAATATCTACCAAGTTAAGTATACCCCTTGAATGATACTCTCCTTCATTGTATTACTTATTGTTGATTGATTCTGGTGAACCAAAATGTTATGAAGAGACAATGTAGGTAGACACCAAAAATAAGTGGGAGAAAGGCATGAAAGAGGAAATGGATTCATTGGTAAATAACCAAACTTGGGACTTGGTTCAGTTTCTTGCAGGGAAAAGACAATTGTAGAATAAATGGGTTTACAAGTTGAAGGAAGAAGATGGAGGAAAAAAGTGGTACAAGGCTAGAGTTGTTGTAAAGGGGTTTGCACAAAATAAAGGTATAGATTTGGATGAAACATTTTATCCTATTGTTAAAATGACTTCAATTAGGACTATTTTAAGTCTTGTGGAATTAAAAGATTTTCATCTTGCACAGTTAGATGTAAAAACAACTTTTCTCCATGGGGATTTGGAGGAAGATATTTATATGCAGCAACCACATGTGTATGGAGTCAAAGGGAAGGAGAATTTGGTATGCAGGTTGAAGAAGATATTGTATGGCCTAAAGCAAGCTCCGAGGAAGTGGTATTTGAAGTTTCACAGGTTCATTTTGATCATTGTGTTTATTTTAAAAAGATAGAAAATGGAAGCTATATTATATTGCTATTGTATGTAGATGAAATTCTTGTTACAAGGTCTAATATGCGGGATATAAATGTGGACAAGAAGAAATTAGCTAATTCATTTGCGATGAAGGATTTGCGTGTTGCAAATGAAATCCTTGGTATGAGAATAACAAGAGATAGGAAAAATAACAAATTGACATTGTCTCAAGGTGAGTATATAGAGAAGATGTTGGAGAGGTTTAGAATGCAGAATGCAAAACCAGTTAGTACAATTGTGGCTAGTCATTTCAAATTAACTAAGGAAATGTGTCCCAAGACATAGGAGGAGATATAATACATGTCCATGTTCCCTTATTCATCACCAGTTGGCAGTTTGATGTATGTGATGGTTTGGACAAGACTTGATATTACACATGTAGTGGGAGTTGTGAGCAGGTATATGAACAATCCAGGTAAAGAACATTGGGAGGCAGTAAAGTGGATTGTCAGGTATTTGAGAAGTATTTCTACTCATGCATTATGTTTTGAAGGTTCAAACACTGTTCTACAGGGATATGTTGATTCAGATATGGAAGGTGATAAAGATAATAAGAGGAGCACCACAGGGTATGTTTTTACGGTATGTGGGACAACAGTTAGTTGGATTTAGAAACTGTAAAAGTTTGTTGCACTTTCAAAAACAGAGGAAGAATATGTTGCTGCTACAGAGGCTAGTAAAGAGATTATTTGGTTACATAGGTTTATGGAGGAATTAAGAAAGAAGCAGGGGAATAGCAGGTTGTACTGTGACAGTGAGAGTTACACTCACCTTGCAAAGAACTCAGCCTTCCATTCAAATACTAAGCATATATAGCTCAGGTACCATTTCATACGATCTGTCTTGGAATATGGACATTTGAAGTTGGAAAAGATACACACTAGCCAGAATCATGCAGACATGTTAACTAAGGGAGTAACCAGGGAGAAATTGAGTTCCTGCTTAGTTTAAGTTGGTCTTCAAGAATGAATATGAATATGAGAATTTTTCTAGGTCCATGAAGGATCATAGTTCATCATATACAATAACGGTGGAGTTATTGAGATCAGTCTCCAAGTGGGAGATTGTTGGTTGTGGATCCTGGTTATCTTCCCGATTCAGAGGTCTTTGTTTTCATCTATGTTTATACCCCATCTAGACTTTACACCCTGGAAGAATGTACACTCCTTCACACGGGGGAGTGAAGACAAGGGGTTACCCCCTCTATGGGGTCCATAGGCAAGTGAGCCCTTGGTGAGGGTTCAGGGGTGAAGCCCCCAAAGGAAGAATTTCCTTGTAAATGTATATTGTAATTTTGTTGAAAATCTAGACCATTCATTATAAGGCCGTAGATCTAAGGGTAGAAGTTATGTTAGGGTTTTTTTCCCTAGAAAGCAACCCTCTTTTATGAGGGAGATGTATTGCGGCTATGTATCATTGCAAATATTGTATTATGAGTGAGGAGACTATGAGAGAAAGAAGAGGAAGTTACATCAAGTGTGTTGTAGGTTGTATCCCTTCATTTGCTGGATAATAATAAAGGAAGGACTTGGAAATTTCTCTGGTGGACATATCCCACACTTGGTGAACCACGTATATTTGTGTCTCTATTGTATTGTGTATCTTATGTGTTTTATTTTCGTATTTATTTTATTCTATTTCTCCATGATCCTGTTTTTCTAATAGGTTGAAATACAAAAGGAGAAATATTTGAAAGAGGAATGTATAATTTTTTGTAGAATGGATGGAAAACATACAATCGATGTCCAAAAATAAATGGATATCCTTGGGAAAGCCAACTCACCCTTAAAAAAATCCACAAAGCATTACATGAGTGGAAGGTATTATTGTAATAACCCTTAACAGCATATCCTTGGTATTTTCATGAATGACTTATTCAAGAAAGATTGGTCAACTCTTCTTCAAGGCCCTTATCATTTATATTATTGTAATGTATGTTTATGTTTCACTAACTCCTCACATAATTTAATTTTCAATGATTTTTTTTTCAAATGATTGTAGGGATGTTTTTGGTAGAGCCAAAAACAAAGTTTAAAATATAAGTTGTGTTGAATAAACTATTGTCATTGATGTTAAAAGTAAGTAAATATTCAAATATAAATGTCACTTTAATAAATAAAAAAGTGAAAACTTTAAGTGGAAGTGGAGTTTACATAAAAGTGGAGTAAACATGAAATTGGATTAAGAAAAAGTAAAACTGAAAATGGAGTTTATGTAAAAGTGGAGTAAACATGTAAATCTATTTAAAAAGGTAAAAGTGAAAGTGAACATGGTATATTCACATGGATTTGAAACCCATGATGGTATTTTACCCATGGTATGTTAAAAAGTGAATTAAAAATAAACAAGGGAGAAAATTAATTATTATTTAATAAAAGTCGTGTATTTTCAAATGAACATGACTTTTCATGTAAATCTTATGTAAAGTATAAATGAAGAAGAGAGTTATGATAAAAAAAAATGTGTGTGTGGGTGAACATGTAATATTTTTATGAATATCATTTGAGGAGTGACTATTGAATATCATTCAAGGAATGATGATTAAATATTAGCAAGTGTTGAGAAAATATGGTGAAAGAAAAAGGAGCGAGAGCTGAGAAGATCTTGTGAAACAACAAGAATTGAGTGTCGAGAAGATCTGGAGAAAGAAAAATGAATGAGAGTCAATCATATCTTGTGAAAGAATAAGAAGTGAGCGTCGAATAGATCAGGAGAAAGAAAATGAGTGATTAATATGAAAAAGCAGAAGTACTGAGCACAGAGAAGGTGCAGCGAAAGAAGAAGTAAAAGAGCGCAGAGAATATTTTTTGAAGATAGAAGCAACAATAAGACTAGTGAAGGAAATGCACATGAAGAACCTGTGAACTTCTAAGTAGGTTAGTTACTACAAACAACAAAGGGGATCAATGTCTCCTTTAGGTTGGTTCCTACAAAAGACAAAGGGGATTGATGCCTACAAAAAACAAAGGGGATTTGTGTCTCCAGTAGGTTGGTGCCTATGAACATTTGTAACAGTAAGTTGGTGCCTAAAAAATTATAAAAATAAGTTTTTTTGGTTTTCTCCTTAAAGGGTTTCCACGTTAAATATTGTTTATTCTTGTTGTTACATTTATGCGAGTGTTTCATTATGGTTTATGAATGTTAAAAAGAAAAATATATCCTTATACTGATTCACCCCCCCTCTCAGTATAAGTGTGTGCTCGATAATCAGAATCAGAGTAGATTCATTCAGAAACAACCTAACCACTGGAAGGTAGATCTTGGGAACAAACATGGTTGATCAGAAAGGTTTCTCTACAAATAGGGATCTGTTGTTTGATGGAAAAAACTATTCCTTTTAGAGTATAAGGATGTGAACATATCTAATGGCCCTTGGTTTTGATATTTGGAAATCATTTGTGACTGGTTATATGGCCCCAACAACTCCACCAACAATTACATATGGGAAAAAGGATAATAAAAAGTGGTGCAAAATCCATGAACGACATCTTGTGCAGACTATCAAAATTATAGTTTGTCAAAGTAATGCATTGAAAATAAGAAAAATAAATTTGGGACAAACTTCAAAACATCCATGAAGGCGATGACAAGGTCATGAAGGCTAAGATTAAAACTCATAGAAGACAATTTGAGAGTCTGAAGATGAAAGATGAAGAAAATGTTGTTTCCTAGCTCCTCTATGTGGACGAAATTGTCAACACCATCAGAGGAATTGGTGAAATGGTTGAAGAATCGATGATTGTGAAAAAGGTGTTGATGTCACTCCCCTTAATATTTGATGCCATAGTTTCTTCCATTGAGGAAATAAAGGATCTTGATAAATTAACAATGGATGAATTGCATGGAATCCTCACAAAATATTAAATGAGGAATGAAAAGGAAAATCCATCAAAAAGGGAAGCAAATTTCAAATCCCTTAGAGGAAGAAAATTAGATGTAGAGGAAGAAAATTTTCTAAGAAAACTTCAAAAAGGAATCTGGAAAATACAAAGGTAAGTTTCCCTTTAAATTCTTTAACTGTGGAAAAGTAGGAAGTTTTTCTACTAAGTGTCCATACAAAAAAAATGAAAGTAGTGATAATGAAGAAGGCTATAACGTAAAGAGAAAACATCATCAACACAAAAATATCCACAAACTGGACAAGCATGAAAATAAGAAGAACTCTTATAAGAAAAAGAAGAGCCTCTACTCAAAAGGGGTTAGCAACTCGTCTAATGAAAGTAGTTCTGATAGTGATAGAGAATAAAATATTTTTATGGAAATCGAAACAAATATTGATTAAGACAAAGTGAAAGAAATGATGGATTTAGAAGAAGAGGAAAACATTGAAACATATGGATCTTAAAGAAGAACTCATTTGTGCTTTAAGCAAAATAAAGAAGCTAAGGAAAATGAATTTGAAAAAAAAGGAGCAACTGCAAATATATGAAGAAGAGAATCGTGATGTTAAGCCCTAATATTGGCTCATTACCCCTTAATTGGGGAATATTATATTAATAATGTTATTTTATTTATGTTGGCTTTAGGCCATTAGTTGTAATTATACCTCCTAGTCTCCTATACATACCAAGGAGACATTTTCATTTTGAATCATCTTGTACTTGAACATTTAAGTGGGGTAAAAGGAGGTTCCCCCTCGAAAGGCTTATTATCTGAAATTATCTCTTTTTCAAGGCGTTGAGTACTTTTTCTGAATTTTTTCTATGTTATATTGATATTTGGTTCTTAACATATGGTATCAGAGCTCAAGGTCTTGGGGTTTCGCTGCTACATATGAGACACCTTGGAATTTTCGCTATAAATTATTTTCTACAATGTTTCAGAAGGAACGACTTGGAGGATCATTATTAGATGGATCAAGGTACGTTGGGTTCAAAATTCCGCTTCTGAAGCCTTATAATTTCAGAGATACATCTTGTACAAGATAGGGTTCTGGAATAATCCTGAACTGAGTCATTGCGGAAGTTTGACTATAAAAACTTTTCTGTAATGTTTCAGACCTTGCACTCTAGAGGTCATTTACATAAACTAGTAAGGTATCTATGGTAAAAAGTTTAGCTTCTGGGTCATTTTACATTTGTAGATACACCTTGTGTAAGATAGGGTATCTGACTAGTCCTATTGACTAGTCTCAAGAAGGTGTTCTAGGTAAAACAATCATAACTTCTTCCTAGAGTATCCAAATTGAGTGGGACTGGTTGCATTGGATCATGGATAGTATTCAGAATTTTATATCAATCATTTTGTGCGGGGCACTCTATACAAGTGAGATCTTCTGGAAAGGCCAAACATCGACAAGTTGTGGGGAAGTTACCGTAAATTCCACTTGGCAGATCCAATTTTGATCAGACCTGTGGCATTGCAGAGAAGAAATATCAGAGAACTACATAACATAAAGTTTCATACCCATAAGGGCCGAAACTTGGGAGATACAACAGAAGAAATATTGTCTAGCAGAACCACCTCAAAATCAAGGTTCAAAAGTGATACTTGGCCAACATGCCACCCAAAAAGGGAAATTCTACACCAACTAAGCCTCCAGAAAATCCTACT
>SNQJ01S0138861.1:0-13015 GCA_010110895.2 Picea sitchensis | reverse complement strand
TCTCCTATATATACCAAGGAGACATTTTCATTTTGAATCATCTTGTACTTGAACATTTAAGTGGGGTAAAAGGAGGTTGCCCCCTCGAAGAGGCTTATTATCTGAAATTATCTCCTTTTCAAGGCGTTGAGTACTTTTTCTGAAGTTTTTCTATACTATATTGATATTTGGTTCTTAACACGTGATTCAAAATACAAAATGTCACAAAGCCTTGAAGAATAAAAAAAGATTATAATAAAACTAAAAATTCAATTAGAAGACGAAAGAAGGACAAAAGAAGTGGTGAGAATTCATCTAAAAAAAATTGAAGAAAATTGTGAAGAGCTAGAATATGAGATTGTTTCCTTAAGAAAGGATTTGAAAAATTCAATTGTTCAGTTGAATAGAAGCTTGAAGTTTGAAAAGAGTATTGAAATATTAGATGATATCATCAATGTTCAAAGGTCTCCATTCATTAATATTGGTCATGGATATGTTGTTGTCATTTCCTCCCTACCTACACATATCATTGCTACAACCACTGAAGTTATATATTTTGCAGGTGGAGTTCAGACTGGTTTTCTAGAAGAACAACCTACTATTGATTGTGTTGAATAGATTGATAAGCTACATTCTCCTGACATGCTAGAAATTGAGCATGTTTCTACAAATGACATTGTTGTTGATATGTCAGGTTTTTCTACTCCCATAAGTAAACCTAATCCTGAGCCTACTTCCTCTGATGAACCAACACAAAAATATATGACCTATCATCATCCTCACCATAAAAATAAAAGGAATGGAAATCATGCTTTCAGATCGTTGCAAAAGAGATGTGAAAGTCAAAATTATGGACTAGTGTCAACTACCCTGATAGATTGTGGTTGGATTTATGGATGGTCATGGAATCATTTGACTAGATTTTTTAATACTTCATATCATTGTGTATAATCGGTTGTACAGTCGTGCAATTCTTCTCTTACTCACTGATGATTTCTTTGGAAGTGGTCAACTGGGAATCAACCTGACTTGACAGTCGACTAGAGTTTCAACTGGGTTGTCTGTCAATTGGAAGTTTTGAAAATAACTATTGTTGCTACTTATTGATCCCTTAGAGGCAGAATACATTAATTTGTTGATATGAGAGCCCAATTGATGTCTTCTTATTGACTAGACTATTTCTTGTTGAATCTACTTGGATTTGTTGAGAGCAACCCAACCATGTTCGACTATTGTAGGAGATGTATGGATGCTTATATTGGATACATAAACTATCTGTATTGGTAGAGTGTAACATATCCCTCAGTACACAAAAAAAACGTAAGTAAATACAATGAAGTAGTAATTTTTTTTTAGTGTTCAATTAAGAACACTAATAATAACATCTTGATCACGGTCATAGAGGTAGTGAAATCTGGACAATACATATTGTATAGAATATGCAAGATAAAATTTACAACTCTACACTTATGGAAACAAATCAACGAAATAAATCATAAATTAAACTATTATATACAATCATAAAATCTTTAGACCATTCATAAGATCGTTAATATTTGATTCTAATTATATCAACTTTTAATAGTAAAGTTTTAAATGTTAACTATTATAATTCACCATACCAAATGTAATGTCATTCTTTTCACCCACAAGGTAAGTAATTTAACTAAGCATCTATATAAACTTGTATTTGATAAACATCTAAGTCCAAGATGTATTCTAATTCTTAAGCATAAGTTATTAAACAACTTCACTCCCAAGAACGATATTGTGAAATCCTTAACAAGCATTATTGAAGATCAATCAAGGTCTATATACTAATAATTCACTGTAGAGGTTATCAAAACCAAATGACAAAAACATATCCTTAATTGAATTAATATTTCCAGTTACAACAACTATAAATATTTAGAGTTCTTGTAGATCATCAACAAGGAGATTAATAGGATACATTGTAACCAATCTCCAATCATCCACATAATATTATGTGGTGAGCCTTGTGCAAGATATTCTTATATAAATAGTAACACTATCATGATAATCCGGTATCTAGTAAATTGTCATTTAACCTAAAAATTAATATCAATAATCATGAAATCAAGTTTTTCTTTTTCCTTGTGTGACGAGAGAGGCAGAAGTGGGAGTAATATTCATCTCATTTCTTCTTATTGTAAGGTTCATAAGGATTTATTAATTAGGATTTAGACATTAGTTGACACAAAATGAAAATATTTAATAAATCGATTATTAAGGTAATCATTTATTGACATTAATCATCCAAAAATGTTTAGAATGATACTGTAATATACTAATTGAAGACATATCTTATAACATACTCTCAATAAAAACATTAACTATTAAGGAAATTCCAGGGTGCATGTTAAGAGACCAACAGGTAAATGTCATCAATGTCCACGTACAACATCCCGTCTTAAGAGTTAATTAGTATGACATTTGAATCATCAACAACAAAAATTAACTCCAACAGTTTCTTAATGCTTATCTATCATCTAACTTATTCTAAGTCAAGAGGTTATACTAAGTTGTTAGAAGAGTAACTCCAGTCGAATTTCCTGTTTACCCTTCTTCGTTATTATAATGTTTTCAATTGAATCATCATCGTATAAATTCTTTAGGTAATAACAATATGTCAAAAACTGTTATTTAATTCAGAAGTAAAAATCTAATTATCATCTTGTCTTTCCTTACCAGGTATATATCAATATCGACATAAGGCTTAGATGAAATGAAATGCCTTCCCTTTAAAACTGAGTTTACGATTAAAAACTGATATGTAAGGATAATTACATCTATTGTAGTAGAGTATTAGTTAACTAAGGTAGATCTCAAGATGCACATTAGATACCCACGATAGTCATGAAAACATTAAAGCAAGTAAAACAAGAGTCGGTGAATAGCATGAAAAAAAATCACACAAATCTTCTCTGGTTTATTAGTTACAATCATTTATGGAAGAGTTTCTCTGGTTTATTAGTTACAATCATTTATGGAAGAGTTTAATCCGATATTAAATTTTTTTAATTATAGTGCAATATGAATTTATAAATGCTTACACTTGAAGTTGGGTACATCATTTAAATTGAATGACCATCAAGGAAACAACATTGTTAATTAGTAAATTAACGATTTTAAATTTTCAAACAGTCTGATACCATAGTTTTCTAGTTCATGGTCAAGGTTTTACAAATTATTCAGAAAATAATCTATCAGATCCATTGGACAAACGATGGGCCACTACGCAAATTTAAAATTAATGTAAGGATTTAAGAATACAGTAATGACCCAAACATTCTTTACACGGATTTTTCATAATTCAACTGTTATTTTTAATATCAAACAATGTAAAAATACCATGACCCAAGTACTGATGTAGGAAGATGATCTTCACTTGAAGACTTGCACCACGTCCAAATCCTTGCTTGTCAATCCCAACACTTCACTAGTACCTCCCAGCCAATGCTATTGGGAATCTTCTTCCCCCTTAACCCCTTGAGACACAAAGGGGACACACACGGTAAACCAGAAATCAATAGCACCAAAACTTGCCTCACAAGGAATATCTTCCACTCTCTTCCAATATTTGGAACCCAACTCTGAACAAGTAAACTAGTTCAGAACAATTTTGACAACATAACAATACTTTCCAAAGTGATCCCTCTCTCCCTTCCTCTCTATTTATTTTATAGAAAAATTCCCAAGGACACATGTCCTCATGCACAAATAATTAATTTTTAATAATTTAAATAAATGATTATTCATCCACTACATGTGTCATACTCTCGGAGTCCCATGGATGATTTTAGGGGCTAAATTTCGCTCATGGGCTAATTTTTCATGTTTTTTCCAAAAACGAGATTCACTATTTAAAAAAAGATTCTCCCAAATTATATAGAATAAAATTATTTTACCTTAAAATTCGCCAAAATTTTATAAAAACTATATTAAATCCTTAGAAATTTGAATATTTTTACAAAAATATCGCCAAACATTTATAGTTGGCACATGAAGGATAAGTAAGATTCGCCAAGGTTTCTACATTTTAAAATAAATTTCCATCCTTAAAATCATCCCTAAGTTGCACATGCTAATTCCCTTTTAATTTTATTTATTTAGTCGTTTTCCCTCACAGTGCCCAATCTGTTCCTATTGTTTCTTTGAGTTGTCCCTTAGTTCCCCAATTCTTCATTTATTTTGTGTCCCCTAACTAGATTTTAGTTTGAGTTGGATTAGGAGTCTTCTTTTAGTTATAATTAGTGGTGTATTGACTCAAGATGCAACCCTATGTGGACCACCTATTCTCTCATGTTTAATTTCTTCTTATTTAAAAATCTCTTTTAATATTTTATTTCACACATCTGCAATTACCCAAATTTTGTTCTTATTTCTTCTTTCACTTAAATTGCTACTCTAATTCCCTTAATTCATTTTTTTTTATGTTTTAATTTAGTCAAACATATAAGACGTATAATTCTTGTTAGATTTCTAATTGTGTAATTTAATAATTAATTAAACACTATGTTCTGACAAGGTCTAACAGTTTTATTATATTCTCTAGACCATTTTGATTTTCATTGACTCATAAATTAATTACGCGGCGTGCCCTTCAAGACACACCTTGGTGCTCCAAGTGTTCCACTCGCCTTTGACTAGTTTGGAAATCTGTCTGACACTTGCAGTCAACACTCCACTTGGTCGTCCTTGTGAGAGACTAAGGGTTGTCTAAGGAATAAGGATTCCTCTTTATTGTGCGCCCCTTAGAATTCCTTGTGAGTGATTGTATCAATCTTCCCTCATGACATCATGGACCTCTCAAACTAGGTGATGCAGGAGCATCATCTCATGTCAGCCAGCCAGCCAGCCAGCCACGTCAAGCGCGCGCATTCAAAGCTGAAGAGAGGCGCAATGCTCATTTTGATTTAGAAATTGAATGTAATTAAATGTTTAAGCTGTTGAGCTGTGAGGTCGTGCCTTTGTGCAGGCTGTAGATAAGTAGGCCTTTATTGTTTCTAAGGCTGAGATATAGATCCGGATAGCGGACTAGACAACCCATTCAATGTAATTGAATAGGGTAGGTAGATTTGGAGGGAAGAGCTCGAAGAGCCTCCTCATGTAAAAAGATCAATTGTATCTCTTGAGAAGAAGAGGAAGGAGTAAGTCGGCGAGGATAGTAGAGAATCTTCAAGTAGAGAGAAGAAGAGAAGGAGCCGAGACCTTGTTATAGGCCGTGCTCAAGAACACCTTGTAAATACAGGCATTTGCCATATTTAATAGAAATAACAGTTTTTCCTGCATCTTTCAGGTTTTAATGAATGTATGTGAGTGTTCTTTATATGATGTGAATGTACGCTGTATATGTATGTTGTAGGTTTGCATTTGCAGGAGTGTGTCTGATTTCAGGTGAAGGTATTTGAGGTTTCATGCCAGAAGGGCATGACAGAGTACTGCGGTCTCTGAATACCAGTGCACTAAAGCACTTCTGAATTCTGCAGGTTCAGACAAAGACGTGCTGTGGCACAGAAACTGAAATCAACAACTCAGTGAAGACCTCAAGGTTGTTGAACACCTTGGAGGCTAGGTTGTGGGAGAAAACACAGTTGCAGACAGAATCTCTGAGGAGTTCTGTGAAGATCTTCCAAGTGGGCATTGAGCATATGCATAGTGGTGCATTGAAAAGAACTCTACTGTTAGTCCTTAGGAAGTCAGAATCACTGAGGATTCTTGACACTCTGCCAGGAGGGCATTGAGCACAGGCATAGAGCATTGAGAAGAACTTTGCTATGAGTTCAAGAAGAACCAGAATCACTGAGGATTCTGAGAGCTCTACCAGGTGGGTATTGAGCAGGCGCATAGAGTGAACAGAAAGAGAACAGAACTGTTGGACGTTCTGCGAGAAGATACTCTACAAGGGGCATTGAGACAGCATGCAGGTAGGCACAGGAAGAAGAGAACTCTTTAAGTTCTAGAATTTAAAGGAAGAGTCCACTGAGGGATCTTCACAGGGTTGTTGAACACCCTGCAGACTCAGCAAGAGGTTGCTTGAGAGAGAAATAGCCAGAAGGGCATTACATTCTCCATCTATGGGAGAAGAAAGAAGCATAAAATTCCTTAGGGGTCTGAGCGTTTGAGAAGCTCAGGAGAGACAACACTGTGTGTGCGTGAAGACTCTGCAGAGGCGTAGAAGTCAAAGAATCCCTTGGGGATTCAAGGAGAGAAGCTCAGGAGGAACAACGTCGTGGAGAACGCAGGCGAGGCTTAAAGTAGAGAGCTCGCAGGAGGAAATAGACAAAGGTCGAGGCCTTTGAGTTTTGATAAATCCTCCCAAGGCTGGGAAGAAAGTGTGTAAGCTCAAGAGGGAGCACAACCGTCGTTAGATCTACTGGAGAAGGAGATATGGACCGTCGGATTTCCCACATCTAGGAGAAAGTAGGAGGAGCGCATAGGACGAATGATCTTCATCATCAAATCTGATCAAAATACATGTTAACCATTTGATTGGTAGGGAGTTGCGCATGGTTTAACCCTTAGCGCAGAGAGTCGGGTACAAAAGTCCCGAAAAGATTGACATATCGGGATATCGGCGTTCGGGATATCAGAGTTCTCGAGGTCGAGAAGGTCGGGGCATTTGGAGTTGCGAAATCGCGATATTGGATCAGGGTCGTCCATCTGTTGGGGACACGTGGAAGAGATCCAGACTATCGGGGAAAGTCCCGATAGAAAAGTCAAATCTGCGCATCGGGGTTTGGCGTTTCGTGAATCCTGAGGGAAAGACTTCTGGAGCATCAGAAGTCATGAAATCGCGAGAGGCGATCAGGACTGTCCATCTTGAGGGTACGCGTGGCAGCGATCGAAGCCTTCGGGAAAGGTCCCGATAGGAGAGTCACATCGGGAAATCAGGATTCGGAGAATCGGGAATCCTGATGACAAGAGTGTCCATGTATTTCGGCATTGGAAAGCCCGAAACCCCGATGAGAGATAAGACTGCGGTCACGGGGGTAGTGGTCACGTGGGCTAGGATTTTAGCTAGGAGGGCTAACACATAAAGGCGCGTATCGGTGAATTGACTCATCGAAGATCGGGGATTCAAGAGGATAGGGAACTCTTGACATCGGGATCACGAAACCCCGAAATTATCATCGGGGAAAAGTCATAGGTGTGTGCAGAGGCCGTGACAGGGAAATAAGGACCTGTGGATCAGGTTTCCATCAGAGATTCCAAAAGGGAATACAAATAAGCCTCTTCGGCTCATGAACTGATTGAATGATCCTATGGGCAGACGCAGGAGGCGTCTGTCACCAAGTGGTATCAGAGCCTGATTCTTGTCTGTATATTTCAGGTGAGGGAGGCATAAGAGGTAAAGAGCACTCTGATACACATCCAAGTGGTATCAGAGCAGGGACTTCACTTGTATATTTCAGGTGAAGCGAGAAGGGAAAGGAAGACAGAGCGTTGGAGACTCTGTGGTGATTGTTCGCGGGTAGGCAACAATCAAGAAGACAGTCAGCAGGACTGTAGGAGAAGCTAAGACACTCAGGGATGCAGAGTGACAGCAACAGGTTTGCCGGGGGAGTAGACAGAGACAATAACATGGCTACTGAAGGCTGTAGGTATGCTGAGAGGAAAAACCCGGAGCTGATGAGTACAGCCGAAAGGGGGAAAGAACTTGCTGATATCAGAGCAAGAATGGAGGAGCTTGAACTACGGATGCAACAGAAAGCCAAGCTGAGATGGGTATATGAATGGCCCATGGTGAAGGAAAAATCAAAATGGCCCGTCAAATAGCTGATGGTCATAAAACAACGTAGGCTGATAAGAGGATGGTTGAGGTATGCGGAAAACCTCAATGGACCAGAAGAAGAAATGGTTCAGATATGTGAACCATAAACTGGGATAAATCTCAGTGAAATGAGATCAGTCGAAGATCTCAAGCATTTCCAAGAGGGAAGAGAAGAAATTCCAAATTTCCAGGTGGGCAAGGGAACAGAGATGGGATCATTTGATTCCATAGACTGTCAGGAGGGCAGCAGAGACATCCCATATTGCCAGGTGGGCAGGGAAGAGCAGGTGAGTTTAGATCAGCAGATGCGGCTGACAGAAGAGGCTGAATTGACGAGCCTTCTAATGATTGGGGGAATTGAAGTATTCTTACCACTTTCCCAAGAAGAGGTAGAAATCTGTGTTGTAGGTGCAGCAAAAACAGAAGAACAGTCAACTGCGACTGTCAGGGAAGAAGAATTGGAGTAGATATCTGAAGCTGCCCAAGAAGGAAGAGAGAATGAGCATTCTGAGGAATGGCTCAATGATTTCGGCCAGGGAACTAAAAAGAAAGAAGCTGCAGCACTAAAGCTAGCAGGAAAGGAAGCCAAAGAGAAAGCAGGCAGATTTATCACTCCATGGGAGATGGAGCTAGAGATGGTGGAGGATTGGTTGAACAATTCAGAGACAACAAGAGAACTGGCAGAAGTTGAGCTGTCAGAGAAGGTGACTGAAAAACAGGTCAGTCAAAGGAAGACTGCAGAGATGAACTTTGCAGCAGGGTGGTAGGTTGAGGCCATGAAAGATGAAGAGGATGGCATGGGAGATCATGATAATCTACCCATCTGCAGAAATTTTTTGTAGCTGAGGAGATTGCATAAGCAGAGATAGCAACTGGAGCAGTTGGACGAAGTGATCGAGGATATCCGAGAAATGATGATAAGGTCAGCAAGGACTGCCAACAAGGAGCAACTGAGCAGAAAGGAAGAAGCAATAGCTGCAACAGCGCAGAAGCGGCAGCAACAGTAGCAAGATGGAGCAGACAAACAGCTCCAGAGAATGATTTGGGATCCAGGGGGGTTTCAACAGTTGAGATGGGAAGCTCATGAGCAGGAGCTCATGAATTTTCCAGCTGAGGAGTATGATGCAGGAGCATCATCTCACGTCAGCCAGCTCGCCAGCTAGCCACGTCAAGCGCGCGCATTTAAAGCTGAAGAGAGTCACAGTCCTCATTTTGATTTAGAAATTGAATGTAATTAAATGTTTAAGCTATTAAGCTGTGAAGTCGTGCCTTTGTGCAAGCTTTAGATAAGTAGGCCTTTAATGTTTGTAAGGCTGAGATCTAGATCTGGATAGCGGACTAGACAACCCATTCAATGTAATTGAATATGGTAGGTAGATTTGGAAGGAAGAGCTCGAAGAGCCTCCTCATGTAAAAAGATCAATTGTATCTCTTAAGAAGAAGAGGAAGGAGTAAGTCAATGAGGATAGTAGAGAATTTGCGAGTAGAGAGCAGAAGAGAAGGAGCTGAGACCTTGTTACAGGCCGTGCTCAGGAACACCTTGTAAATACAGGCATTTGCCATATTTAATAGAAATAGCAGTTTTTCCTGCATCTTTCAGGTGTTGAATGAATGTCTGTGAGTGTTCTTTGTATGATGTGAATGTACGCTGTAGATGTATGTTGTAGGTTTTCATTTGCAGGAGTGTGTCTGATTTCAGGTGAAGGTCTTTGAGGTTTCATGCCAGGAGGGCATGACAGAGTACTGCGGTCTCTGAATACCAGTGCACTGAAGCACTTCTGAATTCTGCGGGTTTAGACAAAGATGTGTTGTGGCACAGAAACTAAAATCAACAACTCAGTGAAGACCTCAAGGTTGTTGAACACCTTGGAGGCTAGGCTGTGGGAGAAAACACAATTGCAGAAAGAATCTCTGAGGAGTTTTGTGAAGCTCCGTCAAGTGGGCATTGAGCATATGCACAATGGTGCATTGAAAAGAAATCTGTTGTGAGTCCTTAGGAAGTCAGAATCACTGAGGATTCTTGACACTCTGTCAGGAGGGAATTGAGCACAGGCACAGAGCATTGAGAAGAACTCTGCTGTGAGTTCAAGAAGAACTAGAATCACTGAGGATTCTGAGAGCTCTACCAGGTGGGTATTGAGCAGGCGCATAGAGTGAACAGAAAGAGAACATAACTATTGGACGTTATGCGAGAAGATACTCTGCCAGGGGCATTGAGACAACGTGAAGGTAGGCACAGGGAGAAGAGAACTCTTTGAGTTCTAGAATTTAAAGGAAGAGTCCACTGAGGGATCTTCACAGGGTTGTTGAACACCCTGCAGACTCAGCAAGAGGTTTCTTGAGAGAGAAATAGCCAGAAGGGCATTACATTCTCCATCTGTGGGAGAAGAAAGAAGGATAAAATCCCTTAGGTGTCTGAGCATTTGAGAAGCTCAGGAGAGACAACACTGTGTGTGCGTGAAGACTCTATAGAGGTGCAGAAGTCAAAGAATCCCTTGGGGATTCAAGGAGAGAAGCTTAGGAGGAACAACGTCGTGGAGAATGCAGGCGAGGCTTAAAGTCAAGAGCTCGTGGGAGGAACTAGACAAAGGTCGAGGCCTTTGAGTTTTGATAAATCCTCCCAAGGCTGGGAAGAAAGTGCATAAGATCAAGAGGGAGCACAGTCGTCGTCAGATCGGCTGGAGAAGGAGATCTAGACTGTCGAATTTCCCATGTCTAGGAGAAAGTAGAAGGAGCGCACAGGAGGAATGATCTTCATCATCAGATCTTATCAAAATACCCGTCAGCCATTTGATTGGTAGGGAGTTGTGCATGGTTTAACCCTTAGCGCAGAGAAGCGGGTACAAAAGTCCCGAAAGGATTGACATATCGGGATATCAGCGTTCGGGATATCGGAGTTCTCGAGGTAGAGAAGGTCGGGGCATTTGGAGTTGCGAAATTGCGATATTGGATCAGGGTCATCCATTTGTTGGGGACACGTGGTAGAGATCCAGACTATCGGAGAAAGTCCCGATAGAAAAGTCAAATCTGCGCATCGGGGTTTGGCGTTTTGCGAATCCTGAGGGCAAGACTTCCGGAGCATCAGAAGTCACGAAATCGTGAGAGGCAATCAAGACCGTCTATCTTGAGGGGACGCGTGGCAGTGATCGAAGCCTTCGGGAAAGGTCTCGGTAGGAGAGTCACATCCGGAAATCAGGATTCGGAGAATCGAGAATCCCGATGACAAGAGTGTCCATGTATTTCGGCATTGGAAAGCCCGAAACCCCGATGAGAGATAAGACTGCGGTCACGGGGGTAGTGGTCACATGGGCCAGGATTTTAGCCAGGAGGGCTAACACGTAAAGGCACGTATCGGTGAATTGACTCATCGGAGATCGGGGATTCAAGAGGACAGGGAACTCTTGACATCGGGATCACGAAACCCCAAAACCCGAAATTATCATCGGGAAAAAGTCATAGGTGCGTGCAGAGGTCGTGACAGGGCAATAACGACCTATGGATCGGGTTTCCATCAGAGATTCCAAAAGGGAATCCAAATGAGCCACTTCGGCTCATGAACTGACTGAGAACGATCCTGTGGGCGGACGCAGGAGGCGTCTGTCACCACTAGGTAATCATTTACCTATAGTTCGGTTCACGATGGGAGTGCTAGTAGGCTTTGACAGGGACGTTGCCACACCTCTGTCTTAATCATCTGGTTTCTGTGTATGACCCCTCTACTCCATATGTGATTCAGATTATCAAGTGTCACCATGCCTGCATCCACTGACAAGGATAATGCCAATTATCCATATACATAAATTCATACCGAAATCAATCATATAACACATTCGTTTAAATATAATACTCAAACCAAATACAAATACACTCCCTGACTCAATCCAGAATCCAATGAAGTTTGTTGATGCCATCGACATCCTCAACCTATCATGTATCTTGCACACTCAGGAGAAATCATCAATAATACCTATCAATATACATACATCTAGAAATTAACATATAATCACAGTGACATCATAATATAACTCATAATCAAAGCATAATCATAATGTATCATAACCAGATCACTTTCTCGCAAGTGTTCTCAAAGAATATGTCAGTATAAAATGTGCTCAGTGGAACTGGATGTTACACAGAGACTGATTATCTTGTGTTGTTGGTGAAAGTGTTCA
This sequence comes from Picea sitchensis, assembly GCA_010110895.2. Lineage (NCBI taxonomy): Eukaryota > Viridiplantae > Streptophyta > Pinopsida > Pinales > Pinaceae > Picea > Picea sitchensis. The sequence continues at coordinate 1,069 of SNQJ01S0138861.1, read as the reverse complement.
AACTTATTTACAAGTGTTGTTGTATCATGTTCGAGTAGGTTTTACCATTGAGGTAGGCAGTGTTGATGACAGAAAAAGTACAAGTATAAGTGGAGGAAGTTATATTCTGGCCAGTATGCATACAATTTTCAATTAGTATTCTATACATCCCTTCTTTAGACCATGAAGAATGTTTTACAACTGGGAATGGAATTTGATGATGAATCTACATATTTGTCTAGGGAAATCTCAAAATCCTTTGTGAGTGGTGTATGGAACTTTGGTAGTTGGTATGGTTTGAGGTATCTACTATGCAAAATACAATACAAGTCCACATAGATATTTTATACATTGTAACCAACATTTACCATGTTCAGGAAAGTGTTTTTGAAGGACAACTGGGTGGTGGTTTGAAGACATTCAAGAACTACCAAACCAACAACATACCTGTGACAATGGAAGATCTGTTAGAATATATGAAGGAACATAACATCTTGAATATTTAAAGCACATGGAGATGTGATAAGTTGTATATGGACCTTTTTTTAACAACAACAAACCATTCATTTTTTGAGCAATATATTGTGAGAGAATGTTGAAGGAATCTAATCCTATCAGTTGTGAATAACTAATAGTATTGTGATATTGAAACATCTAGCAAGTCTTTAACAACTTTTTAATAAGTAGAAAAAGGATAATTTTAGGAGAGTGATGGTAAAATAGAGAATACTCAACAATTACAACAAGAAAATATAGTACATTCACAGGGGGAGATACTTCATAAAATTACAAGAGAAAGCATAGTCTAAGGGAGAGAAACATAAGAAAAGGAACTATGCAGAAAAAGAAAAAGAATACTCCCATCAAGTACTACTTCCTAAGAGAACAGGTATTCAAACTAATTGTCAAAATGGAACACATTTCCACCAAGGAACAAATTGCAGATATTTTTACCAAATCCATTCCCAGAGAAACATTTGAATATCTCAAACAGAAGTGAGGAGTGATATCCATCTCATCTTGTCAGTAAAAAAGAACAACTCAAGGGGTGCATACATTTTCCATTGATGTCAAAGGGGGAGAATTATAG
>SNQJ01S0138859.1:50137-61084 GCA_010110895.2 Picea sitchensis | reverse complement strand
AGGTGCATAGGACAGAGTTCAAAGACAAAGGAGAAGATGGGTGTCCTATCTCGAGCTTTTTGAATGGTCAGTAATCTTTTGGGGAGCAAAAGGTCTTTTAGTGGGGAAGTGTGATCCAGAATCGGATCCAGAAGCCTGACAGGGCTTAAAAATGCTCAAAAATGAAAGTGCTCGGAATCCGATGAAACCAGCGCCATTGCGTCTGTCTCATATTCCTGATTCCCTCCATATATTTACTTCGTCAAACGGGCTCTGTATACGAAAGATATCGCGTTCTGTCCGAAAACCCAAACAAGCAAAAAAAGGGGATGACTGTACAGTCCGTACAGTGCCACGTGGCATGCTGACTGTATAGGCCGTATGACTATACAGATGGCATGGAAACCCCTGGAGACGACATGTGGTAGGTGATGTGGCATACGACAGATAGTTGGACCAATATATGGGTGACACATGTCACCACTGTAAGGGTGACACGTGGCAGGGGATGACGTCAGCAGCTGACTGGGAAGGTACGGTGGAAAGTTACGTGGTAGACTGGTGGACGAATCAGCATTTGACGCATGGTAGACTTCTATTGGTTGTTGAGGTGCCATGTGGCCTAGTCATGGGCTGCCATGTGGCACCCTATGGTTGGTTCAAGTTTTGTGCAAAATTCACATGGGTTCACCGGGGTCGAACCCCCGACCTTCCTCCGGGCTGTGGATTGGCAGGACCGGGCTAACCGCCCGGCCCATGGGTGGTGCTTACAATGTATACGATGAATTTTGTATTTAAATTTGGTTAAAGTTCTAATCGACGAGGGAAAGGGCTGGGGCTTAGCCCCAGCCCACGGTTCAACGTATACGACCACACGACCACAGATATCGGATGGAGGGGGCTTACCGACATGGGTGTATGCGATAGGGACCAGCCCTCGGATCCCAGGCAAATCCCATAAGACCAGGACCTATCCATTATTTTGGGCATGGGTAAAGTTGTTAGCTCGGGGTCCTATGACCACGCCCCACGACCAGGAGTTAGCATCGTGTATGGGTCAGCGCTCAGCCCTTTAGGTTGGCGCTTGGCCACACGCCATGCACATGACCAGGAGCGCACGCCAAAGGGGTTGCACACTATTTTTATTCAAAAATTGTTTTTTTTCACTATGTTTTGATTTTCCATTGATATTATGTCTATTATTAATGGATTTTGGTCATTTTTGGGAGATATTGGGCATTTTTGGAGCCCAAATTTTGGGAGGAAGTTGGGGATGGATAACCAACTTCAGATCTATATAAAATAGGCCTTCTTGAGGCCATGGAGCACAGAAAAAGTAGAGTTATGCTAAAGAGAAGCCAAGCCAAAGCCATTTTTATGCAGGGAAGCTGTTGAGCAGCAGATGCTTGCGGGCCATTTCTGAGAGCTTCGAACATCCGTCTTGTGTGTCGTTTTCTTTGCAGGGTTCTAGAGATCTAGAAGAACATGACCAAATTATTCTTGTAGCTAATTGGCACTGTTGAGATGTACGTTTGAGATTTTGAACAGAAATAAAGAAGCCTCCCCCACAGAGACAAAGACCCGGAGACGTAGGCAAAGTTGTGTCGAACTCCGTTATCAATCCTCGTGTTATGGTTTGTTGTTTATTACTTCATTTCAGATATGCATATGTGTATATGGCTGTCATAATTCCTCTTCTTTCCTCATTCTTTCATTAATTTTCTCAAATGGTTAATTAACACATGCAAAATTAAAACTCAACCATAGTCATTAAAAGATCCTACGGATCACCGGGTAAGGTTCCAAAGTGGTTCATATTCGTTGGATTCAGAGGGTACTTGGCGCACATCTATGAGATCCAAGTAAATACCCGAAGTAATCCTCAATTGTTAGATCAAGAGGACACGCGTCAGTGGACTACAGACTCCGGGTAAAATCCATTAGGGAAAAGGAAGTTTGAGATTTGAAATCTCAGAAGTCTGGAGACCCGGAGGAAATCTCAACTGTTGATTGAGAAGAGTGTCACAGGAACATTGATCTAAGGTGAAAGGTAAAACATCCATAGTGGGAGAAAAACCATCGATCGAGAAGGACAGGTGTCAGCAGATCGTGAACTTCGGGAGATTGGAGTATAGAGGAAGTTGGGTTTGAGATTTTGAATTCCCGAAGTCCAGAATTGAGAAGAGATCTCGACCATTGATTCAGAGGAAGAAGATCTGGTCTGTAGATTCGAAGGGCATAGATCTAATCATTAATTTAGACATTATTGTCAAGATCGTGATATTGACGATCCCATAGTATTGTGGGGACAGAAGTTGCGAGGATTTTAAGAGATTCAGGACAGGTCGCAATTCAAACCATGGTTTTGTTAGGAGGACACGTGGAAGATTAAGGATAATTCCAAACCTCTTGTTGGTGCGCTCGCAATTTCATGGTCATCACCCAAGGTCACATTCTAGAGAGGGCTTATCTGAAAAGGAGCTATCGCTCAACACTCTGAGATTCACAGCAGAGCGAAAGGAAAGGTTGCGGGTTCTATTGGACCTGCACCAAGAGGCTGAAAGGGCCTGTGTCTTGATACAGAAGGAAACCATTAAGGTTTCAGAGAGTCATTAGACTCAATAATTAGAGACCCTTTGACCAAGGGGTCGCGCATCCCTACGGGGAGTAGGGGGGCTGCATCAGCTGGTATCAAAGCTAACATTGAATTTTTTTGCAGACAACAGATAAAATGAGAAAAGAGGTAAGTTAATATCATTTTTGGTATCAAGAATTTGATTTTTGTTTGTAGGTGACGCAGTGGAATCATGCCACCTAAAAGGCATAGAGAGAATGCAGAAATGGAAGAATAAATGAGGTGACTCCGAATGAGATTAGACACCATGGAAACAGTGCAGAGAAGAGCACCATACGTTGGAGATATCAGTGAAGCTGAGAGCGAAAAAGAAGAGGTCAAAGAAAATGTAGCAGAGGATGCTGCACAATATCGCTTGATAAAAGTTTTTCCAGCAATAGGAGCTAGAGAAAGAATAGAGGTACCAATGTATGAACGAAATTTAGAAGTTGAAGAATTGTTAGATTGGGTATGTGCTATGGAAAAATACTTCGATTACAGATATATCGAATAATATAATATGGTGAATCATGTAGTGACAAGACTGAAAGGTCATGTAGCACTATGGTGGGATGAACTGGAAGTCGAATGTCGGAGAAATGGTAAGCATAAAATTAAAAACTGGGATAGGATGGTAGCTAAGATGAAAGCCAAATTTATCCCAAGGGATTACCAAATTAATCTTTACATAAGATTACAGAACCTGAGAAAGAAAGGTTTATCAATGAAGGAGTCCACTAAAGAATTTTATAGACTGAACATTAGGGATGGACAAAAGGAAAATAAAGATGAAAAGACAGCCAGATATATCAATGGGATGAGATATGGAATCCAAGAGGATATCATCATGATGTCATTTAGTAGAGTCGAGGATGCTTATCAGGAAGCCTTGAAAGCTGAAGAAAAATTGACTAGGAAGCAATGTCAATGAAGCAGAGGAGGAAACTCAAGCAAAGGTAAGGGAACTACCAAAGTGAAGTTCCAGAAGTTGAAGCATGAAGCTGAGAAATAGCATAGTCACCATGAGAAAGGAGGAAGTTTTGAATAAGGACAACATGGTGGAAGAGGTTCATTTTCCAAAGGAAGAGGACAAGGAAGAGCCAAAGGAGGCGTAGTTAGATGTTATACCTGTGGAAAAGAAGGACAAAAATCTTGGGAATGTCCCGACAGAAAAAGAGAAGGAGGTGAAGCACACGTTGCTGAAGCACAAAAACATGTGGAAGCAGATACAACAGAAGGAGGAATAAACCTCATGATGAGGAAGATTATTCTTAAACCAGAGAAGGAGATGGAGGAACTAGTTCAGTGAACAATTATGTTCAGAACTTCTTGCAAGATGAAAGACAGAGTTTGCAAGGTGATCATAGATAGTGGGAGCACTGACAATATAGTATCCATGAAGATGGTGGAGAAGTTGGAGCTGAAGACAACTACACATCCAAACCCATACAAGGTATCATGGTTGCAGAAAGGACATCAAGTAATGGTAAGTCAACAATGCTAAGTTGAATTTAAAATAGGAGTTTATAGGGATGAAATATTATGTGATGTAATTCCTATGGATGTTTGTCATATTTTATTGGGGAGGTTGTGGCAGTTTGACAGAAAATTTATTCATGATGGAAGAAAGGATACTTATACCCTAGAAAATAATGGTAGGACACATATGTTTTTACCAATAGAAGGTAAAGAGAAAAAGAGAGAAGCTAGTTCAAGCCTACTTCTCATGAGTGGGAAGGAACTCTTGAAAGAAATCAAGAAGGAGAAATAAATGTAGTTTGTTGTAGTGAGGAAGCCTAGAGTTATCCTTATGAATAATTTTGTGGAATATTTTCCTATAGAAATCCAAGAACCATTAGAAAACTTTGTTGATATAGTAGCGGATGAGTTACCACACTCATTGCCACACATCAGGAGTATAAGCCATCATATTGACCTTATTACAGGAGCTAGTTTACCAAACAAATCATATTATAGGTTGACACCTAGAGAGAATGAGGAAGTCAAAAATCAAGTCTAAGAGTTGTTGGATGAAGGTTTAGTCAGGGAAAGCCTAAGCCCATGCACACTACCAACTGTGTTAAGTCCAAATAAGGACGGAGGATGGAGAATGTGTACAGATTCCCGAGTCATCAACAAGATAACTATTAGGTACATATTTCCTTTACCGAAGATGGATGTTTTGATGGACTGTTTGAGTGGAGCGAGTTATTTTTCCAAGATATACTTAAAGAGTAGATATCATCAAATAAGGATGAGAGAGGGAGATGAATGGAAAACAATATTCAAGAAAAATGAAAGATTGTTTGAATGGTTGGTCATGTCATTTGGGTTGACAAATGCACCAAGCACATTTATGAGATTGATGAATGAAGTGTTGAAAGAATTCATAGGGAAATTTGTCATAGTATATCTGGATGGCATACTAATATTCAGTAAGATGAAGGGAGAACACTTAAGACATTTGACATCAGTGATGGAAAAGTTGCAGCAAGAGAAGTTGTTGATAAATCTGAAGAAAAGTTCTTTTATGAAGAAGGAACTCATATATTTTGGTTTTGTGATCTCTTCAAATGAATTGAAGATGGATCTGGAAAAGGTAAGAGCAATCAAAGAATGTCCATCACCAAGCAACATATTTGAGGTAAGAATTTTTCCTGGGTTAGCAATATTTTATAGAAATTTTATCAGAAATTTTAGTGGTATATGTGCACCCATGCTAGACACTGTCAAGAAGAAACACAAGTCCTCTAGTTGGATAAAGGAAGATAAAAAAGGTTTCAAAGTGTTGAAGGAGAAAATCACAGAACAACCAATTCTAGTCTTGCCAGATTTTTGAAAAACATTTCAAGTGAGATGTGATGCAAGTTGATTAGCTATTGGAGCAGTCTTGAGTCAGGATAATAAGCCAGTTGCTTATTTCAGTGGGAAACTGAATGACACCAAGAAGAATTATTCCACATATGACAAAGAATTTTATATAGTGATTCAAGTTTTGAAGAAGTGGAGACACTATCTAATTCCTAAATAATTTGTCTTGTACAATGATAATCAAGCTTTGCAATTTATTACTAGGCAAGAAAAGTTGAATCAAAAACATGCAAAATGGGTAGAATTTATGCAAAATTTTACTTTTGTTATTAAGCACGTTGTTGGAACTGCTAACAAAGTCACAGATGCTTTGAGCAGGGTGAGTTTGATTGTACATAAATTCCAAGTGGAGACCTTAGAGTTTCAACACCTCAAGGAGATGTATAAAGAAGACACATATTTTAAGGAGGCTTATGAGGCATGAAAAAATCCTTTACTGAGAGAGAGAATCTCATGGACTTAATAATTGATACAGGATGGATTACTATTCAAATGAAGCCAATTGTGCATATCAAAATGCTCAATGAGAGATAACTTGTTGAAAGAGAAACATAGTGGAGGTTTAGCTGGACATTTTGGTCACGATAAGACATTTGCACAACTAAGTAGTTCATACTATTGGCCGAGCATGAGAGCATAGGTGAAACATTTTGTGAAAAAATGCATAATTTGTCAATATGCCAAAGGAAGACAATAGAACACTGGTTTGTATAAGCCATTACCAATTCCAGAGAGGCCGCGGGATGCAATCAGTATGGATTTGTTTTTGGGATTGCGTAGAACTCGAAAAGGGAGCGATTCCATATTTGTTGTGGTGGACAGATTTTCAAAAATGGCACATTTTATACCATTCCAAAAGAAAAACGATTCTACATGCATAGCCAATTTGTTTTTCAGAGAGGTAGTAAGACTACATGGACTGTTGAGGAGTATAGTCTCAGACAGGGACACCAAATTTGTAGGACACTTTTGGAGGACTCTATGGAAGAAGCTAGGGATGAACTTGTCCTTTAGTTCAACATATCACCCTCAAACAGATGAAAAGAATGAAGTATTAAACAGGAGTCTCAGAAACTTGTTAATAATTTTAGTCACTAAGCAAGGTCATCAATGGGATCAGATTTTGGCACAAGCAGAATTTGCATTCAACAATTCAGTGAACAGGAGCATAGAGAAAATTCCATTTGAAATTGTGTATGGTATACAGCCAAGAGGGGTTACAGAGTTGAGATATATAAATCAATATGACTCATGAGTTCAAAAGTGTTGGAGAAGAGGATTTTGCAACAGAAATGTTGAAACTCCATGACAGAGTCAGAGAACAGCTACGGAACAACCGCCATAAATACAAGAGCAGGGTTGATCAAAAGAGGAGAGAAGTTCAATTCAAAGTTGGAGATGAATTTTTATCTCATTTGAGAAAAGAAAGGTTTATAAGGGGAACATATAACAAATTGAATATGAAGAATATAGGACCATGCAGAATTCTCAGAAAATTTGCAGCCAATGCTTATGAAATTGAGTTGCCAGACAATGTTGGGATATCGTCGATATTCAATGTCGCGGAACTGTATACTTACAGGAGAGATGATATAGGAGAATTAGCTGATCAAAAATAAATTCAGTGGGAAGAGAAATTTCCCACAACATAAAAACCTTAGATGGAGAAAATCATTGAACATAGGGATGGAAAGAAAACCAGGAGGAAGACATATCCTAAATATCTAGTGAAGTGGAAAGATCATCCAATGGAAGATGCAAGTTGGGTTAAAAAACCTGATATTCTGAAGCATGGAAAAATAGTGCAGGAGCTCATGGACAAGAGTCCATGAAATTTTTTAACCAGAGGAGTATGATGTAGAAGCATCACCTTCCAAGTAAAAAATGCACGGATGGAGGCAAACGAATGACATCTCAGTAGGACCGAGTTTCAAATCAAACATTGAATTCATAATTTAATCGGTTGTTGAGATATTTTGTAAACAACAATTTAAAAATGTAACTTGTTTGTAAAGTCTTATGGACTATAAGAGATTGGAGATATGGAGTGTTGAATCTATCTGGCAATAATTGTTAGTTATTGTAATAGGACAAAGTAGGTAACAACTTTGAGTGTGATAGGATAGATTGTAGACAAGATGAGAGAGCTCGTGGAGCCAGTCCTTAGATAGTCATTGTTGCATTATAATAGATAGAACATATAGATAGAGTAGAGAGAATGAGATAGAGATAAGAGAGATCAATAGAGAAGAGTAGAGTAGAAGAAACACTGTGTAAATTTGTTTTCATGAATGAATAGAACATACATAATTGTCCCATATCCTTGGACTGTGTTCATTTGATGTATGATTGAATGGCTATGATATTATGTGCATTTGGTTATTTTCACTTTCATTCATGTATGATTGTTCAAGAGATTGACTGTGTGAGTTCGTGATGAAACTAGATGAGTTTCAATTGTTTCTCTTATGATACTTGTATGCAAAGTGTGCATATCGAATGCAAGGAGTGCATTGAATGAGTCTCGGATTGACTCAGAGAAGTTCAGAGAGAACCAGGGAAACTTAGACTAGGTGCAAGGTGTGCATGGGAGACCGAAATCATTTCAAGGGTAGAAGGTCAGAAGAAATAACAATTTTCCTAAGTGTTGACGAGATACTAGAGTCGGACTCGTAGAAAGAACAAAGGTTCAAAAACTTTGAAGATTGATAAATATTCCAAGCGGGGAGATATCAAAAGCTCATGAGGAGGAGAGACCATGATCATTGGATCCTAGTGAAGAAGATCAATAGTCATCAGATTAGAGGAAGGTGCAAGAACCTTATCACTTCACAACACAAAGGAGAGAGAACCTATGGGGGTTGAATTTTGAGATTTCTAGAGCCCAAAGAGCTGAAAATCCGAAGTAGGATCTCAGTCGTTCAATCACAGGAGTAGATCTGAGCCATCAGATTGTTCGGGGCAAAGACCAAGCATTGGATTGCAATATTAGATCTGAGCCGTCAGATATCGTGCATCTGAGAGGAGGTAATTTTGAAATATGAGATTCCTGAAGTGCGGAGAGCCGAAGATACGAGAGACATCGATCTGTGAGGAGAGACTTGGAAGCATATCTCGAGCTCTGAGTAAGGTCCCGAAGTGGTTCATAGCCGTTGGATTTGGAGGAGAAGTGGAACATATCTATGAGCTCTAGATAAATACCAAAAGTAATCCTTGATCGTTATATCAGGAGGACATGCGTCAGTGGATTACAGACTTTGGATAAAAGCCATTGGAGAAAAGGAAGTTTGAGATTTGAAATCTCAGAAGTCTGGAGATGTGGAGGAAATCTCGACTGTCGATCGAGAAGATTGTCACAGGACCATTGATCTAAGTTGAAAGTTCAAACATCCAGAGTGGGAGAAGAACCATTGATCGATCAGGATAGGTGTCAGCAGATTGTGAACTCTGGGAGATTGGAGTACGGAGGAAGTTGGGTTTGAGATTTTGAATTCACGAAGCCCAGAATTGCAAATAGATATCGATCGTTGATTCAGAGGAAGCAGATCTGGTCCGTAGATTCGAAGGGCACTGATCTGATCGTCGATTTAGACATTATCATCAAGATCGTGAGATCGACGATCTCGTAGTTTTGTGGGGATAGAAGCTGCGAGGAGTTTAAGAGATTGAGGACGGGCCACAATTCAAACCATGGTTTCATCAGGAGGACACGTGGAAGATTAAGGATAATTGCAGGCCCAAAGTTAGTTAACTCCAAAATCCTTGTGGGTGTACCCGCAATCGCATGGTCATCAACCAAGGTCACATTCTAGAGAGGGCTTATCTGAAAAAGAGTAATCGCTCAAAACTCTGATATTTCGCAGCAGAGAGAAAGGGAAGGTCACGGGTTCTATCGGACCTCCACCAAGAAGCAAAAAGGGAATGTTTCTTGGTATAGAAGGAAACCATTAAGGTTTCAGAGAGTCATTAGACTCAAGAATTGAATATCCTTTGACCAGGAGGTTGCGCAGCCCTATGGGGAGTAGGGGGGCTGCATCACATGGGTTGCATCTTGATGTGATGGTATAACTTTGTGTTGCAGGGTCTGACATAGTTTGTTGCAGGTTCTGACATTGTTTGATGCAGGTTTTCATGATTACATATTGGATTATGTAAAGTGATGATATAAAATGAAAGGCTATCTTGGATGCATGGCACTAACCCTTGAGTATGGATTGAGGCATTTTTTGTTGAAGAACAATTCTGGTTACGACAATGAATTTATCGTACCTTGGTTATGTGATATATCTTGATGATGCTAGCTAGAGATGTCATTGATCTATTGAAGCACACTACTAGTACATGTATTGTTGGATGCTTAGTATTTGTTGTAGTGAATGGAGGATTGAGGCTGATCTATTGGGGTACATGGCTAGTACATATTTGAGTTTCATTGATATATCTTATGATGAATTAATAGAAGCCCATTTGATGGATATCTTGGTGCATGCATTTGGCACATGGTTGGACTGCATATTGGGACATCTAGTTAGTGAGTTGATGAGGTGATCATGTTGTACATCATTGATGAGTCATAATTGATTCATGATTTATACAGTCCTAGTACATTGGTAGAGACACTTACTAGAAGGATGATTGACACATGTTTTATCGTGAATTTTGGATACATACATGAGGATTCATTTTGTTGTGGAATTGGTGCATGGTTGATATACTTGCTTGGTACAAGTGGTGATACATGTTGATGTACATGGTTGGTACACTCATAGATGGTATATGTTTGTATGATATGATGAGACACTTGATTGGTTGAGATACATGATTGTGGCACTTGGTTCATGGTGAAGGCATATAATGAGTGATATGACACTTGTTTGGCTTATTGGTAGATGCACATGGTTGGCATGTTTGTAGAGGCATGTGGTTAATGCATTTCATTGATGATATCTTATGGAACATTGTATTGTGTTGATGCACATGGTTGATGCGCATGGGTGCTGTGCATGGTGGGAACACAATTTGGTACATGATGTACTTTGTTGATGTCTTATTCATGATTTTCTATTTTATTGTTGAAATATCTTTTTCTTCATGGTATGGCACGAGTTTTGATGCATGGATAGGTCCAAGGATCGTTTGATCTATGTTCCAGTTCAGCAGTATCATTTGCAACAGAAGCATATTTCAGTGATAGAATATTTTTCATATTTTAGAGAAGATAGGGGGATTCATTGTTCTTCCCATGATTCTAGAGAGGAAAGAGACCTATATTTGTGTTGAAATAATGTAACTGCGAAGAGTATTCTTATTATTATTGTTATTTTATTCATGGGATTTATCCCCATTGTGGATTAATCATGTCGGTAATTGTATTAGGACCAAATCCCCTTTTGCGGATTGGTCATCGGGCAATTGTAATAGGCAGAATAAGAAGTCGGCCCCAATAGTTATTATTGAGACCCAGAATTAAATTAAAGGTGGGT
>SNQJ01S0138859.1:36320-48660 GCA_010110895.2 Picea sitchensis | reverse complement strand
GTTGATGTGTTCCTTGCTTCTGACCTAGTTGTTAGACGTAAAGCAAGATGATTCCTTGCTTCTGACCTTGTTGTTAGATGTAAAGAAAGATGTGATTGGCACTGAGCTACCAGCTTATCAGCTGTGACATTGATCCAGTGTAGTACTATGATGTGTCAACCTAGTGCTATGATGAGGTATCATTTTTATTGATACATATTGATGCAGATGATGATGGCATTCTTTCGATAATGATGATGTTGCCGATGAAGAAAACTTTTGATGACTCATAAATGTGCTAGCCAATGTTTCAATATGATATTCACGATACTGTCCTCCTGATGCCACTGATGATGTAGACCTCTCTCGCCTGATGTTGTTAATGAAGAAGACCCTTCTTGTTAAGGGGGAGTGTTGAAATAATGTAACTACGAAGAGTATTCTTATTATTATTGTTATTTTATTCATGGGATTAATCCCCATTGTGGATTAATCATGTCGGTAATTGTATTAGGACAAAATCCCCTTTTGTGGATTGGTCATTGGATAATTGTAATAGGTAGAATACGAAGTCATACCTAGAAGTTATTATTGAGACCCATAATTAAATTAAAGGTGGGTTTACCCACCCAGAGTGAGAGGTCGGCCCTGCCAGTGAAACCCTTTCACACGTGCTAGTCTTGTATATATAGGAGGCTAGCACCTCACTTTATCACACAACTCACTTGCTCAGTTTGAGAGACAATTTCTGATCTGTTACCGGCAAATAAGAGAGGGAGAAGAGTGACACATATTTTGGATAGGACTTTCTGTATTGGTTTGAGTTATCTCTTGACATTGTATTGGCAATTTATGATAAGGAATTTTTTGTTGGGTTTTCTTCCCTTAGAGGGTTTCCCAGGATAAATGTTATGTCTCTTGTGGATGTGTATTTCTCAGTGATATTGTTCTTATGTTGCTATTATCTAATGAAATGCAAATAACTATAATAATGGCAAAAACATTAACAATTTGAAGAAAGAGCACAGAAGCATAATTCCAGGGGGAGCATGAGCGATATATCTTCAGCATTACATCAGAGTGATGTCCCTTGCTAAAAAATGGGAGAAATTATTCAAAGGAAGATCAAAGGCATTCAGACAGGGGGAGCATTCCCAAGGAGAGTTCAAGCAGGGGGAGCAACCCAAGGGGAGAATGACCCTTTTCCATTGATGTCAAAGGGGGAGAGATAATCACATTGATTTGATTGTTGATTATTGATGTAGAGCATGCCTTGTCTACATGTTGACATCAATGATTGGTGTTGACATCAATGTTGGTATTTCCATCAGTGCCAAAGGGGGATATTGTTGGATCATGTTGTCATTGATTCTAAAGGTTTAATTCATTGATGTCAAAGGATTGATGTCAAGTGATTGATTGATGCCAAAGTATTGATTGATTGATGATTGATGTCAAAATTAATATGTATTGTCCTAGATGAAGATGGATCAATGAGTTTTCATTGATACATGATGCATAGATGAAGATGGATCGATGTGGTTTCATTGATATATGATGCATTGTTGAATTTATGTAAAGATGAAACACTATTGTCTTATCATTGTTAATGAAGAGTACAAATGGACGAACTCCAAAGTGGTCCCCTTATGATTATATCCCCCATCGGAAGATGCGTTGCAGTTGAGTTATCCTTGAAGTAGGGTAAAAGAACCCATTCTTATATGTGGAATAATTAGATGAAGATCAATGAATTTGATAGTGAAACTATCCTAGATGGATAGTGCTTGTCATTCCATTTCCAGTGGTATGTGGAATGTCACATAACTCCTCATGGTTTGAGAGTTATGGCCTCATGAAAATGAAGAACCCTCATATGTTGGCTTGAAGCCCCAATAGGTCAAAGAAGTCAAAGTGCTTGAAAAGAAGAAATTATTATTTAAATGGTAAAGAAAAGTGACAAAGTCAAGGAGGAATATTTAAATGATAAATAAATGGAGAACTTTCTAATTATGGAAAGTGGTTAACCCTAAAAATGAGGAAAATAGGTTAAGTGACCTAGAAGATGCTTCTAAGGAAGCCACTTCGAGAGTATAAATAAGAGGCAGGGGTCTCTTGTGTAGAGTATCTCTCAAGGGATCTCTTGTGTATCTCTTGAGAATGTGTTGAAGATATATTTTGAGAGAGAGGATATTATGGAGGATCTCATGGATGCATCAAAGTTTCGGCAAGTATGAGATCATGACGAAAAAAGTCTCGAAAGTTCAGAAACCCTAGTTTATGAGGTATATGTGGGTTGTAGTGATCCAGGGTGCGTACATATGTGGGTTGTATGAGGACAGGGTGTGTACAGTGGATGAAGTCATGAAACCTTTTGGTTGAGCTGATGATAGGCTCTTGAAGATTGAAGAAGGTTCCAGATTTTCATTCTATGGGCTCAAATATGCCATAGAAACTCTGGTATGGTTATATTATGGATACTCTTGCTTGTTGTGTAGTGAATGCTTAAGGCATTCTTGGTATGGTTGTTTTGATGTGGTTTTTGTTGGTTTATGGAGTGAGCATAACTCTTATGATTCAGTACTAATATGATTTCTATAGTATGTTGATTGCTTATTATGATTGAGTAGCATTCATATTGTATTGTTGAGGAGCATGAGTAAGTTGTTGGAGAGCTTGAATGTGTTGTGACTAGTTATGGATCAGATTGGACAGTGAGAGACAAAAGAGAATGTGATTGAAGGTTGCAGAGGATTTGAGTGTGTGATGAAAAGAAAACACTAATTTCTCATAAGTGATACACAGGTTGTAGTACAGACTAGTCGTGTGCCTACGCAAGTTGTACTACTGGTAGGGCACGTACATATGCGTGTTGCACTACTGAAAGGTCACATACCTGTTGATAGATTCATGTCTGTTGAGGATTGTTGCCTCATCTTAGTTGGTGCTGAGGGTGTAAGATGAGTGTTGCATTATAGAGTTGGTGCTCTTGTAGAGTTGTACTCTATTATGTTGTTGTTGATAACCCAAGGATTGTAGTCCGTAATAAAAAGAAAATTGTACATACATCTTGTGTTCCTTGTGGTGATGATTTTTTGATGATATATTGTTGATATATGTTGTTGATGTATGTTCATGTTTAACTGGTTATAAATGACAACAATAAGTAATGAGTAAATGGTTATTACTGACTAGTGAGTTTTGTGTAATAGGGAAGTTTTGAGGAAAGGATACCTACACTGTTCACCCCCCCCTCTCAGTGTAGTCGGTGTGTCCAACGATAACTATTCATATTGAGGAGCTCGAATAGAATATTTTGCGCCAATGCAATGATTTATTTTGTAGTCATCTTCATTGGGACCTTGGGAATTTATCTACGCTAAAAGAAAACAAGGGTCTAGGGAATCAAATATCGATAAATTAATTGTCCACAGCTTCAATTTATGGAACTTGAAGATGGGATATCTTCTTGTTGAGAGAGATTTGAAAGAAACAATGTTGAAGGATATTAAACCTGCTAGCCTCTAAGAAGAATGGAATAGATGAAATATTTTTTACTCATGAAAATTCGAAATGCCATAACAACCTTGCTAAATCTACAAAGGGCCATTGGTGATGGAGTGAAATACAATGAGAAATGCATAAAATTGCTTTGTAGTGTTCTAGATTCTTGGGAAAACTTGATTATGGCCATTGATGGAGCTACATAAGTGGAGAATCTCAAGATGGAAGAAATCATGGGTTAGTTGTTGTAGGATGATATGGGGAGAAGAAGTTATGAAATGAACAATGATTCAAAAGGTTTGGTAAATAGGGGTTGGTCTGATGATTGGAAGGATTTTCAATATCTAGTGGAAGAAGATCATATCTAGAGGAATATTTACTAATAAAGGTCAAAAAAGACAAGATTTTTTATGTTGTAAGTATCATCAAAGAGGACACAAGAAGAGAAAGTGCAAAGCTACACCATTGAAGGAGAAATAATAAAATATGGTTGATTATGTTGTTGGGAATTCTAAATGTGAGAGGATATTATATCTCTCATCTACATGCTCATCATTGGACATTCATGAGGAGGCATCATTTTTTGATTCATGATATTACTTCCATATGATTCTTCATAGGGAGGGGTTTGTGGATTATGAATAATTTCATGGAGGTTAGGGCTCTCTTAAATATAATTTCAATAATGAAATCATTGCATGTGGTAGTATAAATATAAAATAAAAAAAATGGTATGGTGAAGAAGATATCTAATGTGCCACATCTGCCAAGTTGGCACACAACTTGCTCTCAATTAGTCAAATGCATGATGCGTGTGTTGATACAATCTTCACAAAAAGAGGTTATAGATTGGTGAAAGTCACTATAGTTTTATCCAAAGGAGTATGGATTAGAACATTATACAATTTGAAGGTGAATAATCAAGTCATGGGAAGTGTCAATGTAACATTAACAAAGAAGATCAAATTATTAGGAACATTAAATGCATCAAACATGATGTTTTGGCATCAATGAATGGGGCATATTGGTGCAATAACCTACATGTGTTGTGTACCAAGAATATTATCAATGAAATTAAAGGTATAAATGACCTTTTTGAGTTTTATGAGATTGGTGTGCTTAGATAACATAATAGGGTTCAATTTTCCTTAAGTGAATACAAAGAAAAAGAGGCATTTGTGCTGGTGCATTCAAATATTTGTGGGCTTATGGATGTTTCTTCCATTGGGGAAACTTACTACTGTATCTCTTCCATTAATAAATTCTCAAGGAATTCATGGACTTACTTGATGAACAACAAAATTGACACTTGAAACTTTTAACATATTTGTTGCCTTGGTTGAAAACCAAAGTGGGAAGAAGGTGAAGGCTTTGAGGGGTGACACTGTTTCCAAGGAGTTTGAGGCATATTATAAACATCTACAAATTGCAAAGAAATATACTAATCCACATATCCTTGATAAAATGGTGTTATTGAGAGGTTGAATCGGAGCTTGATGAAAAAAGCATAGAGCATAAGAGTAGATGCTTTATTAGTTAAATGTTTTTGGGCCAAAGAAATTACTATAACCAATTATTTGACTAATAGGTCACCAAGTTCAATTTTGGGTGACAAGACATTAGAGGAGGCTTAGAGTGGAAATAAGACCTATGTTGCATATCTTAGGGTTTTCGAGGGTGAATCATACATGCATGTACCTAATCTGAAAAGGGATAAGATTGGCAACAAATCTATTAAGTGCATCTATATGATCATTTATTTAGGAATCAAGTGAAACAAATTTTGGATTTCCTTCAAACATAGACATGCCTACAATTAGGATGCAATCTCTGAGGAGGACAAATTTCATGAGGATCAACATCAAGAATATATTCCACGAGAAAAGTTACAACATGTGATGATTTCATATGAGCATATTTTTTTATCTAGAGCTAAAGATGAAGACAAATAATGTTCACAGGGGCATAATGAAAAAATTATAGAGGTAGGTGGTGAAAACCACTTTGTTGTGCATACTGTAATCTAGCTAGAGGAAAATATACCATCAATGACACATGGAAATGTGCATCCCAAACATGTTTAGTGATATCATGGGTAAAATTTGAGGAAGATCCTTCATGAGTGAAAGAGACACGATAGGTAAGGTTATGAGTCATATTAGCTTAAATATCTTCCATGGTTGATGAGCCAAGAAATGTCAAAGGGGCTCTTAGTGGAAATGAAGCTTCTCATTGGAGGCAAGGCATGGAGAAAGAAATGAAGTCCTTAGATACACTTAAGTTGAGAGTATTCTTTGGAATTATATAAAGCTCGTTTGGTAGCCAATGGATACACTTAAGTTGATAGTATTGATTAGGAGGAGACTCTCTCTCATGGCTAAAGTGGACTTTGTTATGTTGTTGTTGGAACTAGCGGTGGCTAATGTTTGGTAGTGGAACAAATGGAAGTGAATATAAATCTTCATGATGAGCTCAAAGAATAAATCTTAATGAAGAAACCATAATTCTTAGTGGTAGAAGCGAGAAAAGACATGGTGTGTCAGTGAAAAGATCATAGTACAGATTGTCACATTACCTAAGACAATGGGGCCAATGGATGGAAAAATATGTTGTGTCAATGGCCTATCATCGTTGATGACATTATTTTGATTAGTGACATTGAGCTCTAATCAAGGAGACCAAGTCCCAATTTCATGTGAGTTTGATATGAAGGACTTAGGTGAGTTTCACTATTGCTTGGGATTTGAGGTGAAGAGAGCCCACTAAATAGAAATTATTTTGTCACTAAACGAAAGAGAGTATGTGAAAAACATACTTGAACTTTTTAGGATGGACAAGTGTACATTGGTTTGCACTCTATCCAAAGTGGGAGTGTGTTTGAAAATGAGCATGCGTACTAAAAAAAAGGAGATCTCGCAATAGTGGCATAAAGCTAGTGCACTAGGTAGCCTTATGTATACAATGGTGTGTACAAAACCAAAAATTGCAGATACATTCGAAGTTGCAAGTAACATTCAGAGTTGCAAGTAGGAACATGGAAAATCCAAAAAAATATATTAAATTGTTGTAAAAGATGATCTTTAGGTACAATTGGGCACTTATACCTTATTTATTGTGATAGTCATAGTGCAATGAATCCCAACTTCCAATCATGGGAAAACCATATTAGAGTAAAAATTATTTTATATGAGAAGTGGTGGAATTTGGTGATGTAACTCTTATCAAATCCATCTTGCCATTCTTTATCTTGTCGATGGTGTAGAGTTACTTCTGTTTCTGGTGGTTCTTTTTTACTTTAGATGGGTTTTTTACTGTTTCCCTTAACCGGTCATTGGAATTGGTTTTCTGAGATGGGACGGGTATGCTTAGATGTCTAAAGGGACCGGGCTCTTGCTTTGTTTGGTGACACTTCATTATTTTAATTAATCTTCAGTGTTTTGTCAGTATCTTCCTCAAACCCCTTTTAATGGAACCACTTACTGACTTGTGACTTATCTTTTATTACTCTGGTGCTAGAGTACTTGTCGAAACGGATCCCTGAGGTGTTTTTTATAGTGGGATTGCTAGGTGGAGAGTTTTGGTCATAAGAAAGTTCCTCAATTACAGAGGAGGTTGTCAGCGCACTGATGAGTGTGACTGATGATGATATTTGGGCTAGGGTGGGGCTATTTGATCAGTCCTCTCAACATTTACTACAACAACATCAGGAGAAGCAACCCTTCCTTCCCTCAGATTCTTCACCCTCTGCATCTCCCCATACCTTACCAACTTCTCACCCTCTGCATCTCCCCATACCTTACCAACTTCTCACCCTCTACCTGTTAGGAATTGTTTGTCTACTGGTTTTACAACTAGTGACTCTCCTCTTAATAGGAGTTCTTTAGGTGCCCCTAAGGTTTTGACCTTACCCAGAAATCCAGTTGCAAAGTCTGGGTTGTGGAGAACTTTTTCTAAACAATTGTGGCGACCAAACAAATCACGCAAGAAGATGACTCTTGGTGAAAATTTGGGGTTGGAGGAGGTGGCCCAACTAGCTCTGAACGTGTTGGTTGGACATTTTTCCTATAGGAGAAGGTGATCTACACTCCTTTATACTTGGGTGAGGAGTCATTGGCTCCCCCTTGTGGGATATTTACCTGAGGTTTTCTACCTGATGCGAGGGTGTTTTGTTTTTGTTTTTCATTCACCTGAAGATGTGGAGAAGATTCTTGCAGAGCTCTGGACTTATGATCGAGGCAATATTATGGTTAAAAGATGGAGACTAGATTTTGATCCAGCCCAAGATTATTTTCTCTTTAGGAATTTATGGGTCCTTCTTTTAGGACTCCCCATAAATGTATGGAGTCTCAAGGAACTAAAGGAGATTGGGGATTCGATAGGCCGCCTCATTGGTGTGGACGAGCAGGCACTTGGTGCCCCAGATAGGAAGGTCAGTAAGATATTGGTCGAGGTTGATATCCATTCGGGGTTGCTTGAGACTCTGGAAATACATTAGAGGGATCAGTTCATAACTCAGAGATTAGATTACACGAGACTCCCTTTTCGCTGTACTTTATGCCTGAGGATGGGCCATCTAAGGGACACTTGCAGGGGTCGGACAATGGAAGAGGAGCCTGAAGACGAATGTCCTCGAAATTTTCAACGTTGTGATTCCCCGAAGATGAATCCTGCAGAGTTTGACACCCAGCGACTTGGGAGGAGGGATGGTCTAGCAACCTCGAACCTAGATACGCTTTCAGGTAAAATCAGACACTTCTATTCTACTTTATACCAGTCACTGACTTCTTTTGAAAGGATATTTTTGGACACTTTTGTATCGAAGTTTGGAAATATGGTTCACCCTCCGCCTGTTGAGTCGCCCCCTTTGATTGACATTGTGGAATTAGCGACTTCTTCATTTAGACAACCAGAGTCTTATCGGTTTCTCGGTATTCTTCGGTGTGGGAAGACGCTGGGGACCCCTCTGTGGTCATTCGACTACATTTTGAGCCATCTTTGGACTTTGAACCGGTAATACTGTCGGGTTTTTCATCCGAGTTTGGGGTTAAGGAGTCACCTCTTCTCTCTGGTTTTCGGGAGGAAGACCATGATGACCCTTCTTTGTTAGAATCTTTGGATAACCTTGGTCCTCCACCTCGAGAGGTTGGAGACCATGTTCCTCTGGTTACTTTTCTCAGAAACGCTATCATACCTTCTCACTGTGACATTGACCGCCTTGGATTACTAGGATATGTCTCTGATGGGGGTGCAGGAACTAGCTACACGTGGTCTAGAGGGATTGGTTTTGAGACCTCGCCTATAAAGACGATGAGTGTGAGGAAGAAAGATAATTTCTCGCACTCATTGGATGCATTGCAGACTACTTTTGGATCTAAAACTGGGGCGCTTAGAGGATTAAAATCCCTTGCAAGGGCCAAAATATGATCATTCTCACCTTAAACATGAGAGGGGTGGGGGGATCCCTTAAAATTTCCAAATTGCCTCCATGCATAGACTCATCACAATATTTAAGCCATATTTAATTCTATTACAGGAAACTTTGGTCTCGGAGGAGAAGGAACGTTAGTTTATGAAGATTTTTATTCTTGGCTGGTTTATGTGTTCAGTAAGCTCAGCTGGTAATTCGGGTGGGCTGCTTGTGACCTAGGACCCACAAAAGTTTAGCCTGGACCCTACTCTTTGTGGCGGGGGTATTTTTCTGTGGAGCATCATTTTGGAAACTCGTGGTTCTTTAAATGTATCAAATGTTTATGTACCTTGTTATGATAGAATACCTTTTTGGGATCAGCTTGTTACTAAAGGGATTTTAGCTGTTAAAAAAATGAGTATCACAGCTGATCTAAATTTTACCACTGGAGCAGATGAATTATGGGGAAAATCATCTCTTCTAGAAAAACAGCTGAATTATTTTCATGATTTGATCAAAGACCAGTCGTTGGTTGATTTAGCCCCGAAATTCTTCATTCCTACTTGGAGAAACAGTAGAATTGGGGATGCATTTATTGCCAAACATCTTGGATCATTTTTTAGTGGAAGATGACTTGCTGTCAAAGGTTGGGAGATATCTCTCTTGGGTGGAGTTACCCTATATCTTTGATCATGCACCTGTTATAGCACAACTAGATTTCACTCAGTCTTGGGTGGTTTATCCATTCAAACTTAATTCAACCTAGTTGAAAGAGTCGGGCTTCATTCAGATTGTGAAAGAGTTATGGGGGGATCCTATATTTCTTCAAGAAGCGGATATACAACTCAAACTGGTGTGGAAACTTAAAGTATTAAAGTCTAGAATTAAAGCGTGGGTGTGTCACTATAGAAGAGAAAAATCCTACAAGTTGGAGACATTGGAGGAGGTTATCAGCAGAGACTTTGCAGAGATGACAAATGAGGGTTTCGATCTGACAACAAAAGAACATATTAAATCTCTGGAGAAGGAATGCAATGATCTTCTAATATTAGAAGAGAAAAATTGGCCTCAAAAAAGTCGTGCCATCTGGTTAAAGAGTGGAGATCATAATACTATTTTGCGAGTGCTCGTAGAAATCAAAAATATATTTGGGAAATAGAGGCTACTGATGAGAAGATTATATGAGGATAGCAGGATATCAAAGAGGATGTGACCAGATATTTCAAACAACATTACACTTTGGACGAAATTGGTGGCCCGGTGAAACAAGCTACCCTCTCCAGGAAGTATTAGTGCTTTGTGACCGATGAAGAAAATTTGATTTTAGATAATTCGGTGACTAAATCTGAGATCTAGGAGGTTCGTAGGAACTTTTTGAAAGATAAAAGTGCAGGCCCGGATGGCTAGACCATGGAGTTTTTTACCCCGTTTTTTGATCTGGTCGGTGAAGAACTTCATATTTTGGTTGAAGATTTGAGGTGTCGAGGGAAGATAAATTGGGCCTTAAACTCTACTTTTCTGGTATTGATTCCAAAGGAGAATTCCCCTTGTACCTTTGGGGATTTCAGGTTGATAGCGCTTTCTAACCTCTGATACAAGATTATTTCCAAAGTGATAGCCATGATCATATCGATACTCTCAAGGGCACTATCCACTGAACAACTGGGTTTCCTGAAGGGAAGACAAATCTTGCATGCGGTGGGGACGGCACATGAATGTTTACATAACATCCATTCCAAGAAACAAAAGGCTATGATTTTAAAATTAGACCTTAAAAATGCATATGATTGTGTAAATTGGGATTTCCTTTGGCTTATTTTGGTACAAACTGGCTTTAGTGCGACTTACATTTCATGGATTATGAGTTGTGTGACGAGCGCTACTTTTTCGATTTTAATCAATGGAGAGTCTTCATAATTGTTTTGTAGTGAGCGGGGACTTCAACAAGGGTTCCCCCTTTCTTTCCTTCTCTTTATAGTTGTTATGGAGAGTCTTGGTATACTACTGAAATAGAAGCAAGCGTCAAGAGAATTGATAGGGGTAAAGGTTTCCAAGATTGTCAAAATATTACATCTTATATTTGTCGACGGCGTCTTTATCATGACAAAGGATTCCATAAGAGAATGATAGATTGTTAAGCTCATTTTGGATCAATTCTGCAGTGTATCAGGTTTATGTATTAATTTGAACAAATCAACTCTCCACTTTGTGGGCTTGGATGAAGCCAACCTAGAACTTTTCAAACAGATTTTTTATTATAATTTTATGGATGTGCTTGTAGGGTTCAAGTATCTAGGATATTATCTTAAAGTGAAAAAACTGACTACCGAATACTGGAGATGGTTGTTAAAGAAATTTTACAAACAGATAAAATACTGATGCAACCGTCGGTTGACCCTAGGAGGCCGATGCATCTTGGTGAAGGCAGTGTTGGAATCACAAGCGGTGTATTGGATGTCACTAGTGGCATTCCCTACACCCGTTCTCTCAAAACTTCGACAGCTGATATTTGATTTTCTTTGGATTCATGGGCGTAAAAAATATGGATTACATTTATGTAACTAGATCCTACTTGCAAAACCAAAAATTCGAGGAGGTTGGGGGCTCAAAAATCCTTTTCTTTTCAGTCGAGTGCTTGCAACCAACTCTTTGTGGAGAGTATTGAAGGAGGAGGAGATTTGACATAGGGTTATTAAAGACAAGTACCTACCATATCTTTGTGTTGAGACCTGGCTTAGATGAACTCAGACTACACAATCAATGGCTTCACATTTCTGGAAGAGTCAAATGAAATCATTACCTCTCATCACTCATTGGCTGAGTTGGATGCCTTGTAGGGGTGATGTGATTGTGATTGGTTTAGATAAGGTACTTGGGATGGGGAATTTTTCTATTTTGACTCACGAACTCATTGAGGAATTGAGGGCCCACAATATTTATTTTTTGTACCAAGTGAAGTTTCATCACAACAGAGGCTTTGTAACCGACCAATGGAAGTCTATTGATGAGCTGGGACTCTCCGGTCTTTTAACAAAGGATTGGAATTCTTATATGAGGGCGCTTATTGATTCTAGGATCCATCTTTAGGCGGGAGAGGAAAACTTACTTTGGATGGGAGGTGACCAGTCGGGTGTTCTCACGGTAGAAAATTTATATAATGCAGCTGCTTCTAAATTTTGGCCACTTATCCTCCCCTTTTGGCGTAGACAGATTTGGACCTAGGATTTGGCTCTTAAACTTAAACTATTTTTCTGGTTAGTATTGGAATGTTAAGAACCAAACATCAATATAGCATATAAAAACCTCAGGAAAAGTACTCAACTCCTTGAAAAAGAGATAATTTCAGATAATAAGCCTCTTCGAGGGAGCAACCTCCTTTTACCCCACTTAAATGTTCAAGTACAAGATGATTCAAAATGAAAATGTCTCCTTGGTATATATAGGAGACTA